>SSNR01000015.1:2227239-2290689 GCA_006937965.1 Callopanchax toddi
TTTTATCTTTTTTTTTTTTTAATCTTAATAACTGCTCACTATAGTAATAAAGTAATAAAATAACGGCACTCTGGGGGTTTGTTTTGCTCGTCACAAGTAGTGATAAGTGGATCAGTTTTCTATATAGAGAACGAACGGTCTCCCTGAACTGTCGTCACTTCCGGTTTGGTGAAAAAATTGACAATTCTCACAAAAACGAATCCAAGAGCCTAAATAAGCTGAATTTGTGTAAATTTTTATTCAGAAAAAGTTTCTATTATATTTCTCTAAACATTTGTTTAAGGGAGTGTCTAACTTAAAATATGCTCTTTAAAACGGGATTGCAGAATGTTCTTTCTTATGCAACAAACCATAATTTTTCTAATTTTGTTGGGGGTGGAAATCACTGATTATTTTTAAAGCAACTAACAAGGACAATGAGAGGTATATTTACAAAATAAATTGAGACACTACAGTCATCTTTGGGGATGTATAATAACATTACTTAAGTATCTGTGAAGTATTGCCCTTGATTTTTTTAGAGTGCCCATGCAACCACCTTTAATGTACAGAAAGTTCTCAAAAACAGAAAAAAATAAAGCAAACTTACTTCATTCATACCTGAAAAACAAAACAAGAGAACAAAACAGGATCAGAATTCTTATTAAGTCTGAATGCATTCCTAATGTAAACATTAGTGCCAGCACACACATTTAGACATTATTCTACTTTATTCACATTGTTTTACAATCGCGTATATATGACACTTAACGGGGAATGTCTTGACTTTGCCGTAACAGTCATTCCATTTCTGAAAATTGAAGTTAAGAGCCAAATTTCACGATACAATGACAATTACTGTGGATGCTTTCCTTATTGTACAGTTGTAAAACAAATGCACAAAAGATGAAATGATTAACAGAGCTGTCTGAAATATTATGTTTTTACATATAGCAGAACAACATACTCTAATGCAAAGTCTACAATGATGCACAGTGAGAAGAGGCAAATAAAGCAGAAAGAGACAGAGAAGCTGTGAGGAAGAGTAAAAGACAAAAAAACAGTCCGTTCTACACTTCTGCACCCCCCACTAATCCACCCACACCATCTCCCCAAGAAAAACCCAGTGTCATACTTTTCCAGGAATGTAGTTACGGTCAATGGTTTCCTCTTGCAGAAACATGTGAAGACAGCGCTCGTTCTGGGCCAAAGGGTGACCTGCAATTCTACAGGAACACACACACACAGACCAACAGCAGAGTAATGATTAAACTCAACTCATTTAAACAACTTGTCATGGAAGATGATGAAATGCACATTTGGATAAATTAGACATAAAAGCACTTGTCTATAGATAGATTATAGCTTGACAAATTTAGACCAATGCTATTGAACATGGAAAATTTAGTTTTGACTATCACAATTTTTAATCTAAAAAAAAATCATTAGAAAACCCACTAACATTTCTGGTACATAAAAAAAATTGGGGCTATTTTCAAGTGTTTCTGTGTAATCGCTATAAATACTATCTCATTCGTTGTCGATAGCTTGTTGAATAGCCTCAGTTCAGAAAAATAGACGTCATGTCCCACAGAACTGATGAATTAACAGCTAGTCTATGAGCAGTCAATTTGAAAACAGGCAAGATACCATCTTAAAACAGCTCAAGTCTCCAAATTTCATATTGGTTCATAATGTTATTTAATGAGCTTACACTGTTGACAGTTTGACATTATATGATTATTTTGGTATAAATATTAAGAAATTCCAGCAGACATTCCAGACTGGACTCCTGGATGCAACAGAAGTGCTACCTTTTGCTACTGCTGGTGATATTTACACTTGTAAATGACCACAGAACTCTGTGTAAATAACTATGACATGATACTGCCAGTGGTGCGAAGGTAGCAGTGTTTGTATTATTTTGCAAGTGATGGTTGAGGTCACGAGTCTCTGCCACTGTTATTTTGTGGGTCAGAAACCAAAGTGTTTGGGAACCACTGCTATTGGACATAAAATATTTCTTCAAACAGAAGCTGTTAGGTGAGATGTCTACAACAGGCAAGCTAGTAATTTTTAGAACTTTTACACATAAATGCACTTTAAAACAGCTGAAAAAGCCCTTTAGAATATTTTGCAATAAAAGTGTCGTGACATAAAAAACATGTAGTTCTAAGTTCGTGTAGCTGTTTTGTCAGCATTTCTTTTTAAACTTCCCATTTTCCATATTAGCAGATATGCTACGCCTATGTAAAGGTGGCAGACCTGTTGATGAACTGCTCCAGACCCGATCGTCGCTCCTCGATGAAGGACTCCTCAAAAAGGCCCTCATCTCCACGGAATGGCAGCTGTCTCTTCAGGGCTTTCCCTGGCAAAGGCGGTACTACAATCTGTAAGAAGAATCATTGGAAATAATAAAAAAAAATTTTAAATACACACTAATTTTACTAGAAAAAAAATTCAGCAGGAAATTTAAGCTTGGATGTCAAATCCTATTAGATCGTCAAGAAATGTGACAAGAATGAAATATTAAAGCTGATATGTGGGGCATTTTTCTATGTGTCAAAGGTTTTTAAATGTTTTAAATGATATTTCAGGTCTAAACTATGATATATGGGTGGAGTTCTACAACCGGCGAACTTTTTCAGCCAATAAAATTCAAATCTTTGCATTATGGGCTGTCAGTCAACATGCATGCACTTTGCGCAAACCTGTAGAGGTGGGGGCTGCGCGCTCCCAGAACGCTCTATGTCCGTCTCCCTGCTCTCAGCGGTCATGAAGGAGCCAGAGCTCATTTCTACTAAAAAGTTATCCATTCCCCGGCTACTAAGGGATGTATTTTTATTTTTAAACATTTCCCCACACAGAATGGCAAGGCTTGCCAAGGATATGTGTTTATTTTGGTTGGGAACTCATTCTGAACCGAGTATTATTCATTTCCGGGTTCTGCTGCTTCAGTGCAGCAGCTCGCGGCTCAGAGGTACGTTTCATAAGCACAAACAGGTCTCAGAGCCTTATACAGTGTGAGAACATGATTTGTGAGCTGTGAATGATTGAACCCTGCAATGTAATCGTAGTTTGAGCAGAAGCTGCTCAGTTTCTGCCCAACTAGGGTCCGGAGTGTGCACACGTGTCGAGGTGGGGTTATAGAAACGGGGAGAGAGGGAGATTAATGTTTTGGGAGGGGCCGTGATACGTTGGTTTAAAAGCATGCTCTCTTGCTGAAATTGAATGAATGAATGAATGATAAGTTTATTTCAGTCAATACACAAATGTCTTTGCACAAAAAAAATTCAGCTTCAATACTTAAAACTTAAACAAAAACAATGACTGAAAATGGTTTGGCTGAAGTGAAACACTTTTCTAGAGCCAAACCTTTTAACAACTTCTTGCAACTAGCATACATCATTTTACAATTAATCAAAATGAGAGAAAAAAAAAAGTTGATATAAATTATTTTACTAATTAAATTATAGTTGTCACATTTTACCAATCAATTATATCTGAGGACAGTTGTACATAAGAGTTAATATATAATTTAATTGTAGTGCGCATAATTGTTAATTACATTTGATTTAAACTTTTTTTTAAATGCATTTACAGATACGGAGTTTTTTAATGTATTATCCAGATCATTCCATAAATCTACTCCTCTGACTGAGACACATCTACCTTTTATATTTGTTCTGAATTTATTTTTCTGATAAACATGGGTTCCTCTCAGGTTATAGCGAGTGTCTCGGAGTTGAAACCGGTCTTGAATGCATTCTGGAAGTTTATGATTATGGACCTTATACATGACAACGGCTGTGCTGAGATCAATTAAATCACAGAGTTTTAATAATTTTGATTTAATGAACAGAGGATTTGTTGGGGCATAATAGTTTGCATAGTTGATTATTCTGACTGCTTTTTTTTTTTTGCAAATTAAAGATGGATTGTATTGTGCTTTTGTAATTGTTCCCCCAAAGTTCCACACCATAGGTTAGATATGGAAGAATGAGGGCATTATATAATAAATGGAGAGATCTTTCGTTTACATCTGCCTTGATTTTACACAATAGACCAATTGTTTTTGATACTTTTGTTTTCACATGATTTATGTGCACTTTCCAGTTTAATTTTTCATCAACATATAGTCCCAAAAATTTTGTATCACTCACTCTTTCTATTTCCATTTGGTTGATCTTTAATTTAGCTGAGTTTTCAATTTTCTTATTTCCAAAAATAATGTATTTTTGTTTTATTCACATTCATTGATAATTTATTATAGTCAAACCAAAGTTTTAACAATCCCAGTTCTTTCTCAACTGTTTGTAGTAACTGTTCAATATTTTGTCCAGAGCAGTAGAGGCTGGTGTCGTCAGCAAACAAAATGCACTGCATGCTCTTAATAATTTGGCAGATGTCATTGATGTACAGGATAAATAATTTTGGTCCAAGAACAGAGCCCTGTGGGACACCGTGAGTCATGATTAGTTTTTCAGAAGTGACATTGTTGATGTGTACATACTGCTGTCTTCCAGTGAGATAACTCTTTAGCCATTCATATGCGACTCCTCTGAAACCATATCTTTGTATTTTTAACAGGAGTAATTGATGGTCGATGGTGTCAAAGGCCTTACTTAGATCTATAAAGACACCAACTGTATTTTCCAGCTTGTCTGTTGCTATTGTGATTTCCTCCACCAGATCCATGACTGCCATAGAAGTTGACCTGTTTGCTCTAAAACCAAACTGTTGGTCATTAATTATATTATACTTATTTAAAAATTCATTCATTCTTTTATCAAACAGTTTTTCTAAGATTTTGGAGAATTGGGACAGTAAAGAGATTGGTCTATAGTTTGTAAGTTTGTGTTTGTCTCCACTTTTAAAAATCGGTATTACTTTAGAGATTTTCATTGCTGTTGGAAAGATGCCTGTGAGAAAGGACTGATTAAAGATATATGTTAAGGGAGTTGCAATAATATCAATAATCTCCTTTACTAATGCCATATCAAAATTGAAACTGTCGGTGGACCTCTTACTCTTAAATGTATTCACAATATTTATAATTTCGATTTCATATACACTTCAAATAAAAAATGAATTTTTATTATTTTGAATATTGCTTATGTCAACTTCCATGACTTCTGGTGGTGGAGCTATTTCTTGAGCTAGAGTGCTGCCTACATTAACAAAGAACTGGTTAAATGCATTTGCTATTTCAGTATTTTTATCAATAATTTTTCCATCTGTAATATAGTATTTTGGATAATCTACTTTTTTTATTTTATTTTTAAGTATACCATTTAGGACCTTCCAAATACCTTGAATATTATCTTTCTGCTACTCTAGTAATTTATTATTATATATTTTTTGACTTGATCTTATTATATTTGTTAATTTATTTTTATATGTTTTATATCTTACTTCGGCTTCTTTGGAACGTAATTTTAGAAATATTTTATAATAATGGTTTTTCTTTTGACATGCTTTAATTATGCCTTTTGTAATCCATGGTTTAGTTTGGTTGTTAGATTCGTTAATAGTGTGTTTCTTTAGTGGACAATGTTTATCATAAAGACTTATTAGTTTAGTTAAAAAATTATCATAGGCCTGATCAGGATTAGATGTGGAATAGACCTCGTTCCACGTCTGCTTGAATATGTCATCCCTTAAGGCAGCCATGGCTTCAGGAGTTCTACGTCTCACCATTTTATATGTTAAGAGTTTGCACATAGCAGCTACATTTCTATTTTTTAGACCTTCATTTAATCAGGTAATATCCATTGAGAACAAGAACATATTTTCTAAGGGCAGTTAGTTGTATTTGTATCTGTATTTTGCATACATGTACACTTTGCTTTTACAACTGCATGGCACTCAAGCCTCTTTAGTTTAAAACCTCAGATTAATAGATACTCACCTTACTGTCTCTTTCCAGCTCATTCTTTAACCATTCAAAGTCACTGTATCTTCTCCTCACGCAGGAGTCCTTCAATTTGAAAATAGGAAGGTTTGTCTATGAAAGAAGAGAAAAAAAATCAGAACATGACCTTCTGAACTGGCGAGTATTACGTCTAAAAGTTAATTGTTGACTTAGCGGTTAACTTGGCATGCAATCCCCTACATTTATCTAAGCCATTTAGAGCAGCTCTTTAAATAATCACAAAATGAAAATAAATAGTAAGAAACAGCAGTCACACAGAATGTCACCTCACCTTCAAATCATTTTATAAGAACCTTTAAATTTTCTATTTCACTTAATCTCAATAAAACAGCTTCACACATAGATATTCACCAATATCTTCAATATTGTTATGCTGAACAGAAAAGGAGGTTGTTTAAATAATTCAAATTCTGAAATCCTTTGTATTATCAATTTGTCCATGTTCACGTCTTTCAGCTTTCCAGTGAAGAAAGGCATTCATTTGACTGCTAAGACTTTATCTGGGTTTTGCAGAAAGATACCTTGTGATGGGAGAATTCTCAGTCAGTTGAACCACAAAATGTAGGAGACAGATCTGTTAACTTGTAATTACGCAATTATTGTGTCAGTACCAGCTCTCAGCATCAGCTTCCTGAAAACGTCTTGAAATTTTGCTGTGTATGTGATTTTCAGTCACAGACTTTTACAAACTTAACTGCGAAATGAGCTGTTGTAAAAATATTATTTAAGTTGAAAACAAGCTTTAAAAGATCTTTCTATATACCGGTACTAAATGGGTAAAAAAAACATCTGAAGCTTGGCTGCATGTTGTTTCTATAAAACCATATTTAAAAAGTTAAATTTAGATATAACATCGCCTGGTTTGTAACATTATATTACATGTTTGAGTTGTTTTACACATAAAATCATAACTGAAAAATGAGATCTCTATGATTTGTTGACAGTACAGGTGCTACTGTTAGCAGTTAGCTTCTCAGTTAGCTTTGAACTCCATTTCCATTCCACTGAACATGTTTGACGATGTTATTTAAAGTAAATTAGGACAAAAGTACAGTTTAAAATACATTTAACTACAATGTTGTACTCAAATATAGCGAACTGGATATTAAAACCCTCCCCCGACATGCTTGTTTACGAAACTTCTTGAGAGCGTCGCTAGCAGCATCTAGCACTCGAGTTTAGGCCGCTAACAATCCCCGGTCTTTGATTTTTAGTCACGCCCCGTCTAGGGCAACTCCAGGCGCACGTCTTCAGCGTCACAGCATCCCGTCTCTGTCCGCGCTTGAGCATAGCGGCTAAACATGCTAACTCAAGCTAATTCTACTACAAAAGTGTTTGGGCAAGTGCTCCGACACGTACCCTCATACGAACTTCATAAGTTGTGTAACGGTTCCGTCCAACTCCAACGATTTGTGGGTCGTACACGTCTATCTCCAGAAAATTGCTCGGGGGGCCGTAAGCATCCGTCAGGTCCTGAGGCTTGGAATTCAACCGGCGAGTATCTGCTACAACAGGATCTGTCATTTTTCCCACCTGTAATTTCTGGATGACCAACTGGGCAAAAGCGTCAGACCAGCTAAATACACAGTGGAGCTTTAAATTTCATCTGAAGGCAACAAACAAATCTGGGAGTAGCTCTCTTCTCGCTTGGGCCAGCCGCCCTGCGCCCTGCCCTTCTAGAATCTGGAAAATGCGTTGAATCAGTTCCGTACTGTGCTGGAAACCCTGCACTCCCCCTAACGGACACCGAGATGCCTGGACGGGCAGACTGGACTAATACCACATTTATTTGTACTCAGGTAAGATGAAAGAGCTCAGCTTGTACAGACTCAGTGTCCCAAGGCTTTGTTCAGGAGGCCACAGAACAATTTGACTTTGTGGAGCAAAACAAAATACATTAAACAAAAAATGCACACAGCAACACTTAGGTCATAAGAAAGGGGGGGAAATAAGATAAAACTTTACAAAAACAAATTAAAAACATGCACCAAAATCAAGAAAAATATATGCAAGATTGAAACACAAAACATAAATGTGTCTATAGTCTCACCTTTTCTCTTAATCCTCAACAGGAAGATGCTTTAAAGTGTCTTATGTGCAGAGTTTATATAAAATAATTTGTTAAATTCAGTTCCATGAATTTTACTACTGTGAAGCAGCATAAAGGGAAAAATCTGACATCATAGCAAAGATTACAAACCTGTAATGTAATCACAGATTACAAATACCCAAACTTCAAGTTAGTTAAAAAAAAGAAAAATTTAGCCAAGTTGATGAATACTTTAATATATATTCAAAGAGAATACAATGAGCTAAACCGGGATAATACAAATGTCCATTATTACTACGTTGACATGAAACTCACGAGTATGTAGGTACAATAGAAGCTACAGTTTAAAAAAAATGTATATATACACTTGCTGTTTGGATAAATTGTACACAAATTTTGAGTCAAGTTGAAAGTATAAGTAATATTTCCAGTCATATATGGTTTTGGTGTGGTCATGTTGTTCTAAATTACAAAGTCAAAGTGATAACGCTGGATAACAATTAACCAAGACTTTACTTGTTGAAAACTGATGTCTGTATTTGTAAGCAATTTTTTGACCAGATTGTAATTTTTTACATAGTAAACTTTTTCCCATAATAAATCTAGCAGTTTATGAGTTTTAAATCCCAATAGAGACTTGTCTCAATTGGAATTATTACAGTTAAAATAAGCAACAATTTTTGGGGGATCATAAAGGCCACGAAGGCATTTTATAAAAAATATCAAGATATAGCATAGTATCAAAACCAACACTTATAATTAATACTGAAAATAAATGATGTAAAATACATACATAGAGACTTATTGAGTATGCTTTGCATATGAATAGCAAATAAATGCATAATATTGTCACACCACCTGTTTACGTCCTGATTTAAGATACATATATATATATATATATATATATATATAATCCTAAAAACAAAAGGTCAATATCACCTTTATTTGTATAGCACATTTACATAAGTAACAAGCTTTAGCCAAAGTGCTTAACATAAACATCAAGCAATAAATCAAGTAAGAAATAAAATCATTGAGTCTAAAAACAGAATAAAATCATGGCACAGATAAGAACACAACGGACTAAAATCAATGATTATTAAAAGTGAGGGAATAAAAATAGGTCTTGAGCCTAGACTTGAACAGTTCAGTCGAGGGAGACTCCCTAGTGGTAAGGAGTTCCACAAAATTATGTTATCACACTGTGCATATTTAAAAGAATAAGGTTGTGTTTTGTTGACATGACTTTTTCAAGCAGATTATTTGTAGGCTTTGCTTTAAATAATACAGCTGCTCTGCTGAATATTTATTTTCTATAAGAAACGCTCCATGTTAGATCAATGCAATCTACTTTTAGTCTGTACGCTGAGGACATATGTTACCCTATTGAGTTAATATTTCTACATTCCCTAAGTCATGGTGAATAAATGGAACCGTAAAGCTACATGCAGCTTCAATAAACACAGATTAATTTTTCCCACATCATACATTTTCTTATTTTTCAATAAACCAGATCTGCCATCACATAAACATCTGGCTTGTTTAATTTCAACTACCAGCAGCTTGGCTGTGTTTAAACAGAATCGTTCTCCTCAAATGACTCTGAGGAGGAGTAAAAAGATGCAGACAGGTTCTCGTGTTCAAACATGGCGACAGAGATGCAGCAGTCGGTCTGATCAGTGGTGATGGTGAGGTCAGAGGAGTCAAAGCTGTTGCTGTCGGAGCACGAGACGTAGCTGTACTCACGCACAGGGCAGGCCTGCTCATTGTAGTTGGATTTGAAACCTTCTTTCATCAGGCCTTTGGAGAACAGAAACCAATCCTTTAAAAAATCATGGAGAAAAAAAAAAGGTCAGTGTAGGTCAGGCGGCATATAGCTCAGTTGGTAGAGTGGCCGGTCTGGCAACCAGTGGGTTGCCGGTTACATTCTCGTTGTGTCCTTGGGCAAGACACTTCACCCACCTTGCCTGCTGATGGTGGTGAGGAAGGCCCATAGGCGCCAGATTGTTTGCGGTGACTCCAGTCTCTGACAGTCTGCCCCAGGGCAGCTGTGGCTAAAAGTGAAGCTAACTGCCATCAGCATGTGAATGTGTGTGTGAATGGGTGAATGACTGTTTGTGTTGTACAGTGCTTTGGGGAGTGTAGAACACTCTAGAAAGCGCTCTATGAATACAGGCCATTTACCATTTATTTTTTTGTTATCAACGATCAATGATTGGTCAACGAAACTACTGTATTGCATTAGCATTATTCTACACATGTATAAGTGTGAACCACATCCTGCAGCCTACAGACAGTCTCACTAGTGTCAGCCATTCTTAATGTTAAAAGGACAGATAAAACCTATTCAGCTGATATCAGGAAGGTGCAAACTAAATATCTGTTTTGCATGTTCAATTCGTCATTGTGGAAATGCTGATAACGTCTGCTGTAGGTTGAAACTCACTTTTAATGAATTCTGTCTTGCATTACTGCATGTACAACTGTAGATGTCTCTCTTGCCATTCATCTTTCATGTGTTGGATGGTTGAGTCCATAAATAAATGCTACTAACCTCGATTTCAGGAGAGCTGAGCTGTGGCTTGGGGACCACAGGGATGAGGATGATCCTGAGCCTGAACGAGAGGGAGAGACATTTTAACTTCCAGAAAATCATATCAGCTTTAACTCCTCTGCTCTGAGTCTGAAACTGAGTGAGGTTCTAAGAAGTGACAGTATTAATATTGTCTATTTTTTTCATTGTTTACGCTTCTGATACACATAGACAAATACATATGTGTATTATGTGTATGCTGCATAAACCTTGCTAACACAAGCTGATGTGTAACTAGTGCCCAGCTGGAAATAAAAGCAGGAATTAAGAAAATATGTACAAATAACAGACACGGCCCCAATTCCCCTGATAAAAGCATGATGGGCCTTTCACCTTTCATGGTGTAGTAACATGATGACCAGTAGGATGAGAAGGATGGCCCCCACCACGTACAGCACTGGTTTCAACACAGGCATTGGCTTATTCATCAAGTTTGTTTCTGCAGGAATCAAAAGAACAACACGTTCAGTGTTTCTTTCACATTCATTTCATGTGCATTCAGATGCTCAACATGCTGCATACTGTATATCCAGAGTATTTACACAGCTGCCATCACTTAGTCTGACCTGTGCTGTTATTGAATCCCCAGACCACAGGTTCGCTCCAGTCACTCCAGAAATCAGAGTTTCCACAGCTGTTTGCTATTTTACTTTGCACCTGAAACTCATATCTGGAATTGCTGGAGGGTAAGTTGATACAGTAGCTCATCCTCTCAAAAGGAATATCAGTGTACTGTAAAATACATAATGGTGGAATTAAGAAAATAATACAATTTTACAAAATGAAAAGAAAAAGAGAAGAAGCAAGTTTGCCTACATCCCACTCATTGTTGTTTATTTTGTAGCGAACTTTATTCTCCACACATCTTGGTGAAGTCTGGTTCCAGTAAAACCACAGGTTGAAGTCGGATCCATTTTTTACAGTCACGTTGATCGGAGGGTTTAACTTAACTGGGGACATCACAGACGTTGACAGAAATTGTGAATAATGTCCGCTTTTACATTATGCCATTTATTTACTCTTATACTCAGAATATTAGGTTATTTTGTGGAATTGCTTCAAATCAAATTATATTTCCTTTATTACAGAAGTAAAACTATGAGTAAAGTAGCTAATTCCTGTTGGTAACATACCTTTCCTTTTAAGCTCGTAGTCCTTCTTATACACCTCGTCGCCGTGTTTCAGTACAGTGTAAAACGTGAGGAATTTATCGGTCTTGTTGCAGGGTTGTTTACATCCAATGGTTATGTTGTTCTCTAACACGTAGTCGGCACAGGGCTTTTCTTTGTCATGTTTATTTTGAAACCTGTGAGGTAAAAAAAAAATTATTTCTAATAAATAATTAAGTCCAATTTACAAAACTACTTATGCTTTTTAGAAGCCAAATTTGGAAGAAAGCAATCAAATTCAAAGATCAGAGTGGAGTCCAGTGGAGGTTCTAGGAGGGGCCACTTGCTTTTTTAGAGGGGCACATTCTAAAACAAAAAACTACAAACACTGTCTTTAAGTATTTCAAATTTTAGTGTATAATTGCAGCAATATAATAACAGCAATTCAGTTACAGTTGTTTTGGACAAAATAACTTCACTAAGCTTCAAAATAAAACTATTTTGCAATATAATATACAGTATTTGTCTCTAATGCCTGAGACCCAGCACTTAGCAGGGGGGGCACTGGGGGTGGAGGTATAATGTCAAGGATGTTAAGGAATTTAAACAAAATTTTAGCTCAAAATGAGTTAGAAAATGTACTTGATGGTTCAGTTTGAGAGAAAATGATTCATTTTTCCTCATGTTGTTATCATCGGATACAAACCAGCTGGTAAAGGTGTAATTGGCCTCTGGAGTCCCCTCTTTATTCCAGAAACAGTGAACATGTTCCTGATGCACTATCAGACAATCTACATCTGTCAGAAACACAAGAAAAAATCACATGAAACCAACTGAAGTGATTGACCCTGTGTAAGTGTTTGATCACATCATTATTTTGACAAGTTTTTTTTTTTTTTTTTTACAAAAATTAAACAAAAAAATCAACTTTAAAACCAAACTGCAGTAGAAATGCAGACCACACAGAAAAAAAAACTACTGACATAAAACTGAATACACCTGTGATTCCCATCAGCTGCTTGAAAATGATTATAAAACAAGAGAATGTTGATCATGAGTAGCCCTAAAAAACCTAACAAAGCAAAATTAAACATTGAGGTGACAAAATTCTAATTACTGTAATCGGACGAAAAATAGTTCTGTAACTGTTGATCCAACTGTTCAGAGCTACGTATGTTTAGTCTGTTAGTCATCGTGTGTCCTCTAGCTTAGCTCATTTCCTGTTTTATTACGTTTTCTTGTCTTTCATTTTAAGTTTGTGGTCTTCCCTGCATGTTTCCCCATCATGTGTGTGTGTGAGATCACCTATACATACAGTACACACACACACACACACACACACACACACACACACACACACACACACACACACACACACACACACACACACATATATATATATATATATATATATATATATATATATATATATATATATATATATATATATATATACACACACACACACAGGACATTGTGTGTGTCTCTGCTGTGGTCCACCAGCATTAAGTCTCTCAGTGTTTGACCAGATTAGCGTCTCTGGATTTTTTAATCAGCTTGTTGTTTCTGTTAAAACACTGAATTACACTATAAATTCATAGCCTTTACCTGGACTCTGTCTTTGGACTTTACAGGAGGCTATAACAGGAGGCTCATTATCCTCCAAAGATTTAAGCTTTTTTTTTGTGTGAAATTTTTATTTCCCTTAGCTATTTTAGCTTTCCCTTAGCTAAAATAAATAACTAAAATTTTGACTTAAAATTCAGTCTAAGCAGGTCTAAGTTGAACAGAGTAAAATTAAACAAAGTGCAAAAAGCCACTGTCTACTTCAGGGGATGCAAAGTCCCTGGAGGATATACGTAATTGGACTGATATCCTTGTTGAATGGAAGGAACTTTGTAACTTTTTTGTCTCAAGATCAAATATTTACTTCTTGTGTCTCTCAGCCTCACCTCCATGCGTTCAGCCTGTTTGGCATAACCTAACCAGGACTTCAGAGGTTAAAACAGTAAAGCGAGGTGACATAGAAATGATCTAAACATTTTGTTAAAGAAACATGAGTTTTTAGAGCTTGGTCACATTTCTTTCTCTAAAACCTTATGTTTCTTGGACTAATTTGATTATGTAGTATTGAACTGCCACCAAATTTGTGAATAAAAACTACTTTCCAGAGATGAAAATGTTAACAAACTGAAATCAACAAGTTTACATTTGGGTTTACACAAATTAAAACAACATCAGGACTTTGGTTTTGAGCAGATAAAAACAATATCACTGTAAAATGAATGATGCGGACATCCGGAGCAAGTAGAAATCAACAGTGTAAAGACTTTGGGTTTGATACAGCTCCCACAGTAGAGCTTAAAACCTGAAGCGCAGTTATAGAAGTAATTACTGTTAGGTAGTTACATTTTGATTCATCTAACATTTATGTGACATTTGAAGGCAGAGTACTGTTACACAGGAGAGACGAGAAATGACACACACACACACTATCACGATGGGAGAACTTACGTCAAGGGGATTTTTTTAGCTAAAGCTCTGTTCTAAAGTAAAAATGAATCTGATTAAATGATAGAAATGAGCTCGCCCTGATCATGTTTTAAACCTTTTTTGCTTTCTTTAAATAAACTGCCTTGATTGGTTAAAAAAATTTAATTTAAAAATCACAAATTCTACACAAAAATTCTATTCATTAGTGACCACTGAGGCATTATTATTAAACATTTAAATGAAATATCAGCTACAAAATCATGATAATTTGAAACATTGTTGTTCAGTGAATGGAAAATAAAGGTCGGTAATAAAATCTATCAAATAATCTCAAGCAGACAAAAAGTAAATGAAAAGTAAATAAAATATAAACGTATAGTTTAAATGCTCTTACCAGGAGGTTTTTTGGCTAATATTTGTTCAATGAGACAGAGAAGCAGAAGCAGTCGAGTCGACATTGTGGCAGATATAACGTCAATGCTTTCAGCTACAAGTGAACTTCTATCTTTCAGTTCCGCTCTAAAGCTACTTCACCACTGTGGGTTTGGTGTTTCCTGTCAAACTGATAAACAGAGGCAAAACAACTCAACCTAAAAAACACATTTAAACCAGTGTTTTTAACATTCACCCTCAGGGCAAACTTTTCCTAAGTAACAAATCTGCTTTAAATTAATGGGTTTTCCATGTTGATGCAAATGTTTATGACAAACTTTTGAGGGAATCCATTAAAAATAAAGCAGGACTACTGACACCAAGAACCAGAATTTAAAACAAAACAAAAAAAGCTTTAAAACTGATGGGATGGTCTTCAGAATTTGGTTTGGTGATTAAAGCAAGAAAAATCTTAATCTAAGTCAAATAATATGACTAATGATGTGAAGGCCAAAAGAGAAGTTTAGGACCGGTGGAGGAAGAAGTAGCTCTGATTTAACTGAAGGTTATAAGAGCTTGAGGGTGCGCGCAGCATTCTGGTGAGATCTGAGGGGAAACAATAAGTCATGTAGCAGTGAGAGGGTGAAATAACACAATGTGTGCTCCTGAAAAGTTCCCATGTTTGCTGTAAGGCTGTATTTACCCTTGGTTGAGTTTATGTGATGTATAATACTTAACAAACAACCATCCAAACACCAGTGAATCATCCTGCAGAAGGCAGGCTCACATCTCACCACAGAAGCAGGAGAAACCTGGATCTGAGAGCCTTAAGCAGCACCAACTGAGGGTGTGGCCCCTCCACTTTAGGCTCTGGACCTCCTGCCTTATCATAGGTCTGGTTGCCACGGTTACCAAGGACCGCTGTAACCCTATAAAGGGGTAGCAACATTTCTGAGCATGAAACATGCATCAGTTTTATAGACAGGCATTTAGGTGTTCACCTCTAGAAATAACTAGCAGCATTCATGCTTTCATACATGACACAAACATCACACACGTGGTGTTATTCTGTATGCAGCTTCACGCAGAGTTTCGTGGCTTTGGTTTCCTGTGACAGGAAACTGTTTCAAAAATAAAGATTTGGGGGTTCAACAGGTATATTGGAAATGTTTTTTTATGTGTGCTGTGGTAAGAGAATAACAACACAGACTGACTGGTACAAAGTGTTTACTGAAGTTTTAAACACATAATCACCACCTGTGTCATAAAGGCTTAAAAAATGAATCAGTTTAGGATTATTTTTATAATTAGTAAACATGAACTACTGCTGTAAACTGAAAGTACTTCAGAGTGCAGCTGGGTATAAAATGCAATTACAGGAAAAGTAAATGATCAAAAAAGCTCTCACGGATCAAAAAGGCACGATCAAATTTAGTGTGTAAAATACAAAGAAACCTGCCTTTTACCCTACAAAGCTACCAGTAAATGAGTCATTTATTTTACTAATAGTGTTGCATTTTCTGCCAAATGATCAGCATGCATTAATGACACCTCTGCTTGTTATCAGCTCATCTTAGTTTATTTCTAGAGAATTTGAATAGGGTATTTTTGAGTACATGTGGTGAAAGTGGTTATGACATAGTGAAAATGCAGTGACACTTGCTTTTCTCCCCTATCTCATCTAAGAGTGTCATTTAAATCTGCAAACTGTGTTCAAAAGTAACGTCTAGCTGAGACTGAGACCTGCTTTTTAAATTTAATTACTGCAAATACAGATATGGAATGATACATTTTTTTGTTCATAAGATGGTGTTTGATACATTTGCAGCAAGGTTAAGACAACCTATATCATGATCATCATGTTCTAGATTTGTTTGTTTTTACTGGTATATTGAATGGACAACACACCTGATTCAAATGACTGAATGACCGCCAATGTCAAGTTCTCAAGAAATTTGTTAATCACCTATTCATGAGAAGCAGGTGTGTTGAATCAGGGAAAAATCTAACTTGCCGAATAGTGTAATAAAGAATGCTTCAGGAAAACATTCCTTCCATCTTTCATTTCACTTTACGACAGGTTTGCTTTATATATAAGGTGGATGTTCTTTTAGCTGCACATCTTAACAGGTACAAATATGTAAAATGCTAATATGTTCTACAATTTAACATAATCTGGGATATAACTGTCTCCATTGCACAACTTATTTTATTCTTTCTCCATTTTATTCAGAGTTCTTATATTTTTACACTCAACCCCTTATCTTTGTAGTGTAATTTCTCTTAATTTCTTCTGTCACTCTTGCAATAGATGGTTACTTATGTTTAAGTCTCGTTAATACCTCTGTAAACTGTATGGTTTGGTCAACAGTAATGGCTAATGTTTTGCAAATTGAACATGATTGGCAGACCCTTTTCTGATGCAAGAAATAAAATGGCATTAGCTTGAAATGTCCTAGTTAGATTTCTATTAAATATGCATGTTTGTTCAACTAGGACGAATTATACTGTAGATATCTGCAATACATATTTAGTCTAGCCATTAAATGGTAAGATGACCACTTAAACTTCTTGAAGATTTTAGATATTTAAGTATTTTGGCTGTAGAGCTGTAGAAATGTGTGAATATTACTTTTTGAAATGTCATTTTCAACATCTTTGACTTATATTCTGAAAAGTATGAATGCCATTTTGACTGAAATAATTTCTGTAATTGATATCTAAGCAGTATCCGATAGAGTATTTATGATTTGATCAGAATTGCTTGCTTTAATTATCTCTCAGCAGCACCACCACGAGTCGCTGTTAGAATCAAAGTTAGAATTGGACTTTTATTTTGAAGAAGCGGAAGTCTCCGTGTTTTGATAAAGGCTGCGGAAGTAGCGGTCATTTACGTTCGAGTAGGCGATTTCTTAGCTAAAACGACGCACATTTCTTTACGACAAATGTAACAGTTTCACAAAAGGGCACGATGGAAATAACACTAAGGCGCTTTCTTGGGGTTAAACCCATAAAAGTGACCCTTCTGCTGCCTTTTCTTGTGTCAGTCCTGCTCGTCGGCAGCCAAGGCGACAGCAATGCTGCGTTCGACAACGTCGTTACCGAGAGGATGGCTGAGGAAAGCCACCGACAGGACAGTGCCTACCTGCTCATATTCATAATGCTTTTAACGCTCACCATTCTGACAATATGGCTGTTCAAACACCGGAGAGTTAGGTTCCTTCACGAAACGGGGCTAGCTATGATCTATGGTAAGAACATTGACGGAGGCTATCCATCATGTCAATCATTAACGCTGTAATTATAACATTAGCTGTAACTGCATCAGTTAGCTCCTTAAACTTAACCAGTAAGCCAATTAAACACTTTATTGTCACGTGTCAGGGGGTTAAATGTGCTCTCAAGGCCTGTGATGATAACATGTATTTTGTTCATGGAACAGTAATGAATTTGACCATAATTTATTATGGAATATAGAAAATTCGTGCATTAGTTGTATTATAAACATTTATATACTAATGGTAACCTAATATTCCCTCACAGTATGTAGATTCATAGCAAAACAGATTATGCTAGGTAACACATACACTTAAAATATTGTTTTCTAGAAACCTGATTTGCAGATGACAAAAATAAGACATCAGGTGTCTCTGAAAACTTTTTCTTTTATTTATTTACAGATTGTTTGAGGATCTTGTTTGAATCTTTACACTTAATTCAGTCACCCCATCGATGAGTTCAGTGTGGATAGTAAAATCTACACTACCACGCAAAAGTTTGAAATCCATTGGAAATGTTTTTGTTTTTCATGTAAACACAGTAAATTAGTTTGAATATGAAAAATAACAGAAAATGTAGATAATGTCAGAGTTAGATTTCAGGGTTTTTTTTGGAAATGATGAATGTTTATTTTAAACTATGCTTTTATCAAGAAAATAAATTTTGTGGCAAAGACGGCCTGATAGACCTTTGGATTTCTAGCTGTCTGAAGATAATCTAATGAGAGTTCACTCCAGGTTTCCTGGAGCATCTCCAGAGACTGTCCTGTCCACACCTTTACTGTTTACATTCTGGATGACTATTTATTTACTGGTATGAAAAGGGAAAACAAAGGTTTTTTTTATTTTGAATAAATGTGATCCTACTTGGCTCTCTTCTCTTTTCTTGAAGGCCTGTTGGTGGGTGTTATCCTGCGATTTGGCATCCATGTGCCCCAAAGCATGAGTGATGTGATCCTTGGCTGTGCTGTCAATGCCAGTCCTGCCACTTTGCTGGTCAACGTCAGCGGACGGTTCTACGAGTACACACTCAAGGGGGAGGTCACTCGGGGCAAAGGCCGCCAGGTGGAAGACGATGAAATGCTGCGAAAGGCAAGAGGAGATCTAGATGAAGGGTTGTTTGAAGAAATGTGCATATGATTGTTTTAGGCTTTTCACTCGGATGTGAATAGTTCCTTGTTTGCAGGTTTTTGACTGGAAAATTCATCTTTAACATTATTGAGTTTTCAATTTTGCGGTTTAACATATCAGTCTTTGTCTAGGGGACTTTATACTACCTCTAAAATTTGCCATATTGTTCATGCAAACAGAAAACTTGTGCTTTAAAAGGCGTTTTTAGAAAGTGGTGAATAAATACACACAAATAAGTATGTGATCTATGACTTGTTTTCAGGTGACCTTTGACCCAGAAGTGTTTTTCAACATTTTGCTACCTCCTATAATCTTCCACGCAGGTTACAGTTTGAAAAGGGTGAGATATTCAACAGTATTTATGAAATTACTAGTTTTTTATCAAGTTCATTTATACAAATAAGACCTGTAAAAATAGTAGGTTATTGAAGATCACCTGTTTAACTCTTTAGTATGTGATTTGGTGTATCCTGTTTGTTTTTATTAGAGACATTTTTTCAGAAACATTGGCTCCATCCTGGCTTATGCTTTCATGGGAACAGTTATCTCCTGCTTCGTTATAGGGTAAGGCAGCTGATCATCTGATATTACCATTACATCTGGATCTAGTCATTTTTACCACTGGCTATTCTATATTGAATAAAACACATTTAATACTTATCTTCTTCTTTCTTAGGCTCATCATGTATGGCTTTGTGTCCTTTATGAAAGTTGTGGGCCAGCTTGGGGGTGACTTTTACTTCACTGACTGCCTCTTTTTTGGGGCCATCGTCTCAGCAACAGACCCAGGTAAAGGAGAGTGTTTAGATCACCCAGAGAATAAAAACAAAGCAGAAACTTGATTTTCTTTATTAAATAGTATAAACACATGGTTTTCTGAAACGGTTTTACAGAATTAGGATGAAAGCTTTCTGTGTATTTGCCCTTGGAGTGTCTGACACTTGGAGATGTTTTGGTCTTTTCATTTTTCTCAGTGACGGTGCTGGCTATCTTTAACGAGCTAAAAGTAGACGTCGACCTGTACGCGTTATTGTTTGGCGAGAGCGTCCTCAATGATGCCGTGGCCATCGTCCTCTCATCGTAAGTATTGAATGTTGAAACGTGTAAATCATCCAGTTGAGGTTTTCTTAAGCAAAATGTTTGCTTTTTAAAATAAATCGGTTATTTTTTCATATAAACATGTATTTTATGTGTAGCTAAAGTGCACAATAAATATATTTATTTTAAAAATGACTTAAGTTTTGCAGATCTGATCTTTGTTTTATTTTAGAGTTAAGGTTTGCAAAAGACAAGTACTGCAAGTCAGTTAAACTAATATTTGCCCATTTCGAATTGTGTTTGTGTTTAAAGGTTATTAATAATTACTATTTAATCAGTTGTTGATTGCTTTCTGAACAGCTTCTGTTTGTAGAAATATAATTTACATCCTTCTAAAGTGATAGCTGTGTAAATGTTTAGAAAATAGCATTTGGATGAACTGCTGTGAAATTGAAAAGGTTGGAGTTATTTAAAGATGGCAGCAAAACACTTTGGTCTTGGCTGATTTGGACATCAGTACTGTGGATATAAAGTCTATTTTTCTGAACTGAGGACATTCAGGATCTTAAACCGTTGATGTTTTATAACACTTACACAGAAACAAACTACAAAAAGGCCAAATTAATACAAAACTTAGAAAAGCTGAAAGGTAAAATCCTCAGCATTTTGTGTTGAATGTACGCTGTGTGTTGAGATTAACCACACTAACATCAATCCCTGTCATTTCACTGCTTGCCTTTCTCCATCCGTCTGTGTCATTCACCGCCTGTCTGTACGTACGTATGTAGGGTTCTCCTCCGCTTTGAAAAGCAGAGCAGGCAGGGGCCTGGAGCCGTTTCCTCCACAGGAGGGAACAGCTCCGTCTCATCTGAGGAGGTTGAGGGGTGGCTGGGAGAAAACCAGACATTCACTCCTCGGTGGGTGGGTTGGCTGCTGGGCAGAGTGGATTTGCTTGTTAGAACCTTTTGTTGATGTGATAAAGATCTTTAATTTAGAATGTAGCCTTAAGTCTCCTTTAGAATAACCTTTTGCTCTCCCCTTTATCCCTCTACCACTGCACCCCTTTTCTTGTATTATTTTATTCTATAAACCACAAATATAATCCAAAATAATCTCTTTTGTTTATCATAGCTTTGGTAATCTACGTTTGTAAAAAAAAAAAAAACTTCTACTATAAAACATTAACCAAATGGGGTTAATTAGTCTCCAGCATGCAATACTCTCCCTTTTATTCATTAAAAAACCCAACTCTATTTCAGTTGCTTCAAGGATGAATTGATGCCTGACAGTCTTTCTGTTTCTAACTTAATGCTAGCATGTGTTTGACACTTGGCCAATCTCACTTCCTGTATTCTTAGTAAGAGTATGCCTCTGTTTTCCAAGTAAATGTTTTTGTACTATACTTGCCCTTCAGCTCCATTGTGGCGTATCAGCCTGCAGGAGATAACAGCCACAGCTTTGAGGCCATGGCCGTGCTGAAATCCTTCGGCGTCTTTCTTGGCGTCTTCAGTGGATCTTTTGCACTTGGAGTGTCTACCGGAGTCATGACCGCCTTCATATCCTTCTACTACAGTGTGGCCTGAACCATTTTCTGTGATGAAACACTCGCCTATTGTTATGTTTATAATCATTTCCCCCTGTGTCTGTTGTGACTTAAACTGCACACAAACTGGAAGCAGCACATCTTATGTTGTTCCTTAACTTTTCGTTGTCCTCACGTGACCAAGTTTACTAAGCTGAGGGACTTCCCTCTGCTGGAGACAGCTCTGTTTTTCCTGATGTCCTGGAGCACGTTCCTGTTGGCCGAGGCCTGCGGGTTCACAGGTACCAAGATCCATGCAGGCAGTTCCCACAGCTATAAGTTCAAGTAGAGCTGGGTCCATAAGTAATATAGTAATACAGAGTATATATTGCAACATATTTATTGTTTAAAAGCACATTTGGCCCAGGAATTTGGTAAAATGGTTGATGTTAAAGATAAATGTCTCGGTGTGAAAAAGCAACTATTCCTAGTAAAGCTGTGTTAATTCCAGGTCTTCTTTACAAAATCCAAACCTCACCCAGATATTAGATCCAGCACCAGTTTTATTTCAGAAAAAGGTCATTTTTTTCTTTGTCTTTGAAGGCTTGCTAACTTCTGTTGAGCTGTTAACTTTCTCTTCTACCGTTGCGTCTCTGCCGATTAACACTGAGCACACTGAAGATGGGAGGTGGAGTGAGCTGTAGTGCGTGGGAGAAGCTAAATTATTTAAATGTAGATGGTTTAAATTTTGCCATCAAAAATTATATTCAATAGTTACAATATCATTTTTTATGCGATCACACAAATAATTACACTTGACGTATTGTGTATATTTGATATCCCCCTCCCGCCACCAAATATTATTTTCAGCTGGTTTATTTATGTTATAGCTGTAACAGGATGGTGGAAGTGAACATAATGTGTGTTTTTATTTCTAACTAGTTGAAATGACTGTTTTTCAGGTGTAGTAGCGGTGCTGTTCTGTGGGATGACTCAGGCTCATTACACCTACAACAATCTGTCTCCCGAGTCTCAAGACAGGACCAAACAGGTGAAACACAGTAACACCTTGTTTCTACTGAACCTAAGCTGCCTTCTCCACAACATCTTACATATTTCAGCCAGACCAGAGCTGGAAATGACTAGTTTTGATTCCATGTCATAATCATTGAAATGATCAGCTTTGCAAACTGCTGCAGTCACAAAATTAAACAGATATGGAATCAAGGAAGGATTGAAAAACCTGTGCCTCAAAAGCAAATACTCAGAAAATAGGATGCGGCTGATAATTTTTGTCACGCTGCAGAGAATTCTTGGAAACCTACAAAATTGTGTCGTTTGTCCCTAGAGAACCAGCGGATCTACAGTAAAGGCAGCATTTTGAAATACTGTTTCTGATGTATTAAGTTAAAAGACGTCATTGCTAACAGATGATTGCTAACAGATGATATCTCTTTTTTTTTATCAGTTGTTTGAGCTGCTGAACTTCCTGGCAGAAAACTTCATCTTCTCCTACATGGGTCTGACTCTGTTCTCCTTTCAGTCGCACGTCTTCAACCCTCTGTTCATCATTGGCGCCTTTGTATCCATTTTTCTTCTTTGCAAACAAATCAAGACCTTACTAATGCTGAATTGCTATGTAAAAGATTTTTTTATCTAAATATGCCCTTATAGCTTTATAGTGCTGCATTTATTGTAAATTTAATGGGATATAGCTTCTGCATCAGTTGTAATCAGATATTCTCATCTACCACGTCAGCACCACAGCCAACGATTGACATTTCACTAAATGCTTAACTGAAGCCATCATCAGCTCAAGCAGATGAAACTTAGAGCACATTTTGATGACAGATTAGTCAAGTCTGAGATGGGGTTTCTAAACCACCATCCACCCATGAAAAATTTCCATTTCTTCTGAATTGACTTCATGTTTCAGTAAGTTGTGTCCCTTGACTTTGCTGTGTTGCATAGGTGGCCATATTTCTTGGCAGGGCTACAAACATCTACCCCCTGTCCTTCCTCCTCAACCTGGGCCGCAGAAACAAGATTGGATCAAATTTTCAACACGTTATGATGTTTGCAGGTATTTACTTAGACGAAGGGAGTTTCTCTGTAACGGTCATAAATAATTACTATCTTGTCACTCACTTGTCAGCTTCTCATTCTCCTAATTTAAACCTGCTTGTCTGGGTTCTGCTTTGTTTTTTAATAATCTCAACAAAAAATGAAAATGAGCAGATTCTAGTATGTAGTAATCAAAAATAAAAGTGTCTAGAAAAGGTGTTTAGATGGCCTAATTTCACACCGACAACACTCCTCAGAAATAGCTTCACTATAAATAACAGGACCTCCATCAGCCAGCGTTTACAGTTCAAGCAGAAACTTCTTACATGTACTTAAGATTGTTTTTAACTTGAAACCCTGCACCTACTGCTCAGCGCCTTTTTATTACTGCAAATGTTTAACTGTTATCTAAATGTGTTGAACCAGCTTGAAAATTTAACAGATTTTTATTGCTGCATATTGTGCGCTGCTAGCCAGAAAGACAAAAAACCCACAGATTTCACACACTTTGCACAAATTTTTACCAAATGTCTGTCCTTTGTCTTTGTCTTAGATTCAAGTCCAACAACATGAATAATACAGTTACACACCCTCAGACTCAGCGTACTGTTTCATCTGTTTCCTCCAGGTCTGCGTGGGGCGATGACCTTTGCTCTGTCGATTCGGGACACAGCTACTTATGCTCGTCAGATGATGTTCTCCACCACCCTCCTGATTGTTTTCTTTACCGTGTGGATCTGTGGAGGCGGGACCATGCCCATGCTGTCATTCATGAGCATACCGTAATCCTCAGCTTCTGTTTTTATGCATTTCTTCCTGTTTGTTGTCTTTAAGTAAATGTTGGTAATATTTTTTTTTTCCAGAGTGGGTGTGGATTCTGATCAGGAAAACTTTGTAAGTGATATGTACAGATTTAGATCCCTGGTTTATATAAATAAGAAGTAAATTTAGGGATAAATGAACAGCGTTTTTCTGTTTAGCAGAGTTCTACTGTGCTGGACGGCTCACAGAGGAGAAGTACCAAACAAGAGAGCGCCTGGCCCTTCAGAATCTGGTACAACTTTGACCACAAGTATCCTTTGAACAGTGGATCACTCCCTGAAGTCATGCAGACCTCACTTGAAACACCAGAGGGCGCTCTTTACAAACTTCCAACAATGCTGTGATATCATTTACTATGACTACAGCCACAGATTTATTTTTAAGCATGTTTTATATGATTTATAATTTACAAAGATTTAATTTACTAGTTTAGCTGAAAAGGGTTCTTAACTATAAAACATTTAAAGTTTAGACTGTAATTCCCTGACTAGTCATGTGCCTAACCAGGAGGTTTAACTGGAAGTGTTTTGATGGTTAAGTCCTTGACAGAAACTCGTTGACCAGCTACCTGAAGCCCCTGCTGACCCACAGCGGTCCTCCTCTCACTGCTACTCTGCCAGCTTGTTGTGGACCACTAGCACGATGTCTCACCAGTCCACAGGCCTATGAGGTTTGACTTGTGATTTCTTAAACTTGTATAAATTAATCATTTATTTTACAGTAGGGAGTATCATCATTTCACTTAATCCCAGTTCTTTTCTTCATCCATTAATGTTCTTCCTCTGTCTTTCCTTTGGTCTTCACCGCTCATCAGAACGAAGGGCAGCTTCATGACGACGACTCAGACTTCATCCTGAATGATGCCAACGTGAGCTCCATGTACGCTGACGTCACCGTCAGCACAGATGCTTCTGGATCCCGCACCGTCAACCCCAAACTTAGGGGAACCCCATTCAACGAGAGCCTGGATCACGAGCTTACCCTGGCGGACCAGGACGTGGCAATCCGTGGCACACGCCTCGTCCTGCCAATGGACGACCCCGCGGAGGCCCCGACTACCGTCACCCTCCCACCGCCACCCTCTCCACCCCGCTCTGAACCACACAGGCACCGACTGTAGGAAAGTTTGCACCATCAAGATGCGGTTTGTTTGTCGCAAAACTTAAGAATTTATCCAAGCTCACCTCACTAAATGACACCAATCTTAGTTTTTGCTCAATTGAAAAAATTCCTTTTAGAGAATAAGTTTGACTGGAGCAGTTTTAGATTTTATAAACTTGAGCTGGAATTTATTCACCATCTGAGAAAATGAAAATCTTATTACTACACTAAGATACGGTACTTTCAAATTAAAACTGTTTTAAATCTGAATTGCCGAACACAGAGTTACTATTTCAGAGGCTAAAACATAAAGCTGTTGTAAAAGCTCTGTTTGTACTACTGAGAACTTTTGACTTG
This sequence comes from Callopanchax toddi, assembly GCA_006937965.1. Lineage (NCBI taxonomy): Eukaryota > Metazoa > Chordata > Actinopteri > Cyprinodontiformes > Nothobranchiidae > Callopanchax > Callopanchax toddi. Next base: position 2,253,084 of record SSNR01000015.1, read on the forward strand.
ATTTTATCTTTCTGTGTTCATTTATTATCCTCCTTTAAGCACAGGTGTGATTATTAGCAAATGGACAAAGAGATGACATGTTTCATGGCGGTACGAATATTTAGCACATCGTCAGGTCAAAAAACAAATCTGCATTAATAAGAGTAAAGACAAGAATCTCTCTGCTTCCTGATACATCTTTACTTATTTAACAAAATATTTATTTATATAAAAATCACTTTTGTTTATTTGTTGTTTATTTATTGTGTTGTATGGTGACGTTCATTAATGCCAAGTGGTGGAAGGTCACCATTACAATCTGTTAAAAAAAAAAAATTAAAAAAAAAACCACAATTTCTCCAACATTTGCAATGAGAACTTCACGAGGGAGTTCTCCTACCATTACTGTAGCACATGTTTTTACTTCTAGATCTTCCCAGTGTGTGTGTTTTCTTGTGTGTGTGCAGCTTGTCTGGTCTAATCGGATATTGTTATTAGGGCTAATGTTTGGATTGAAAAGTCTTTTCTAAAAACAGAAAACTGCCATGTCTTTGTGATGTTGCGTCATCAGAGATAAAAACAGGGCTGGATGAACTGTTCTGAACTAAAGTGCCTATTCAGGAACTCCATTACACACTGTATATATTTTCTTTTTGCTAAAATGCATTAAGGTGATTCCTTTGTGTTTTTAAAAATGAAATCACTCTGTTTGACTGATGCTGAACACTCCCAGTATTCCCAGTATAATCTGGTCATGTTTGATGTTTTAATGCATTAAATGAAGGGGAGCCTAGAATAATTCATACTAAAATATTGTGATTATATCAACAGAAATTAACACTAAAATGTTGTCAGTTGTATGCGTTTTCTGAATATGTTTAAAAATGAAATGATTAGATGCTGAACTTTATTTTAAGTGGGGGAAAGCTACAATACTTTTTAACTGTGCACTTTTAAAAATCAAGCTTGTTTGTTCTGACCTCATTAGGAAATAAGTTTGAAATATCTCCTTAGACCCGTTCATTCCTTTATCCTGATTCAGCTTGAGCTAACAGTTTTTCACAGAAGTGAAAATTAATTCAACCTAAATTCTTTAATAGCATTTAGAAGACATGATGTCATCAATAAGGTTTGAGTTTTGACGTCTTCACAGGTTCTCTGATCTTCATTTCTGGTTTACATACTTGAACCAAAAATATAAGTAAAAAACAAAATACCTTTATGGGAATATGTGGTAAACAATAACTATTCTTAAAACTAAAAACTGTCCAAATGTTTCTGCTGTTTGTAGAAACTGTATTTGTGTGAAGTACGACTTCAGTAGGTCCGTATTTGAATGTTTTGGGTTTTTAATCTCGAGGAGAAAAACATGGGTTCTGAGTGTAATCCTGAAGTTATTAATTGTGCATTGTCAGTTTGACATCTTACAAGTGTATTAAAGTAAATAAAAATACTGTTTGAAATGGACATATGAATAACAGACCTTTTCTATTTTATGAACACAAGTGTTTTTGGGCTACATCACTGAGGGAATGTGGTTCTCTGGGATGTTTGGGGGAAAGCCACTTCCAGTCCTGACAAAATGATTTGTAAGTTTAGTAACGAGAGGTTAACTGACAGCATGTTTTTGGAGTCTCTGAAATTTTAGTTTGAGAAGCTGATATGTTTATAAATTTAGATTCTTTATATTGCTATAGATCCCACAGTTTTCCCTCTAAAAGGCACATTTTTTAAAAATTAACTTGATTTAACAAAAAACATCTCATAAGTTAACTAGTCTAAACTTTTTGTGCTACTGCAAGAAAATGATTAACTGCCTCATAAACCCATAGATTTTTGTATTTTAAAAATAGGTACTCATTTCAGAAAGTGAAACTCGCACATTGTAAGGATTGATAGCATTTAGAGTAAAATATTTCAAGCCTGTATTCCTTGTAATTTTGATGATCATGGCTTACAGATAATGAAAACCCAAGATTCTGTCGCAGATAATAAAATTCTACATAAGATCAATGAAAAATATATTTTAAACAGAAATGCCAGGCTTCTGAAATGTATGTTCATTTCTATGCACTCAGTACTTGGCTGTACCTCCTTGATATCCTGCCTCAGTGCGGCCCGGCATGGAGGTGTAATGGAAGCACAGGAAGGTTGCTTTGATAGCAGGTCATCAGTGTTGGGTCTGTTGTCACTCATCTTCCTCTTTAAATATTATGTATTAAATAATACATTGAACTTCCACTAAAAGCAAAAAAAAAAAAAAAAAGTTAAAAATAAAATGTCATTAACATATAAAATACTTTTATCTCGAGTACCTTGTCCAAACCATTCAATGTAAATAAATAAAAGAAAAACATCAAATGTATATTTATAAAAATCTTGTAGGATCAATATTTTAATTCATTAGATAGATGCCTTTACTATTTGGACAATTTATTTAAGCTTCATTTTTTTGTTATAGTGCTTTTACTTTGAAAGCCTTCCCCGTCGGAGCCTCACATCGTTTTATTTTGAAAGGCGGAGCTGGTCTGAGACCGGCTGTTTAGGTTGGGTTGCCTTCACTGTGCTGTGCAGCCTCAGCCGCGTGTCGGTAAAGCGGAGCTCCGCCGCCTCCAGACAGACAGACAGCTGCTGCCTCCGCCGCAGACATCACTCTGATCCCGGTAAGAGACGTAGAAACGCGCCGCTGGTCTCTAAAACAGAACCGACCAGTTACTGCAGCAGTGTTTATGGAACTTAATGAAATACTTTTGAAGAATGTTATAATAGAAACCACAGTTAAAAATAAAATGTGAAGTTTTTTATTTTATTTTAGACTAAGCAGCCATTTCAGAGGTGAATAGGACAAGACAAGCTGATTTTTTTTTTTTTCATGATTTTTTATACACAATTCATTAAGCAGCAATTTGATATCTGGAGAGGAAACTAAAGACTTTAGGTTGTCTGGGGCGTTGGCTGTCTGTCTGTCAGTCCAAGTGTGTGCGCGTGTGTGTGACAGAGGTTACATGCTGACTTGTTAAAGACAGGGCTGCTCCTGAAATCTGGAACCAGTTAGAAAACCTTTTTTTTTTCTTTTCTTTTTACATCCTGATGGAACCACTGAGGCTAAAAATGTTTCACAGAGGTCAATTAAAATTCCTGGACTGCTGTTTTTTTCTTTCCTTGCCTCTCTTTTTGCGTGTGTTTATATCCATATAAAAAGAAGCCATGCACACAACTACAGTGAAGCTCCTTCCATCCTGATTCAGGAAGTTTCTCCAAAGTTTAGACATCAAGCAGATTAAACAACACTCATAATACGGTCTAGTTTCATACTAGAAATAAAACTGTCTAATTAAATTCTTTTCAACATGTTGCTGGATATGTGGCAAAATAAACACACAGACACTCACAGCCACACACACACACACACACCAAAAGGACCAGAGGGAGTACTAAGGTGAAGCTGAATTGAATTTAACCCAGAGTTTGTTTATTAAAGGAATCACCACAAGTTCAGTCCTATAAAATGCATTACAGCCTCATAAAACTTTACGTATATGAGCAGACTTCATGTGATGGAAGCTCCAAATGCCAGCTGTGAATTTTAAATGTAAACACGGTGGTTTCTCCTTTTATTGATCCCCGGTGAACACTAAATTGAAGCTCTAAGACCGAAAACATGAAAGCTTTACAGCCAGAATGTTGTTTTTGTCCTGCAGTTATTAAAACTGGTTGTGTCTGGTCGTGCTGACATCAGGGTTTTGTTGTGAAACTCTTTCTGTGCTTTGCATAAGAAGAATACAAATAAAACAGCCAGCGGACCATATGAAGCTATTCAACAGATTTGTTCATATTAGGACTTCTAGAAGGATGTAGTCTGGAAATGTTTGGTTAGTTTGAGACTTGAGGGAGACAGCTGTGTGGACTATTAGTTCAGCTACAGTATTTAGGAATATCTCGTTTTCAAATAGTTTTAAGTGACGTCAGAGGACTCAACATCTTTATAGTTTATGATATTAATAAGAGATTCAGAATCCAGAGAAATGTCTAAATGAATGAGTAACTGTGACCCTCAGACGCCACTTCTTTAGCAACTGGAAGGTTTCTGTGGTCGGAAACACTAGGAGGAAAAAAAAACGTCATTAAATGTAAGTTAAAGTTCCAAGACAAAAAATGTCAGAATAGCAAGTCCTGTGAGGCTGTGTGGATTTAAACTGGACTGAGGTCAAGAATAAACATGTCTCATGGTTTTATGAAATGAAGTGTTTAAATCCATTTTGTGAAAAAGAGAGAACGTTCTACTGACTTTTAACAAACAGCTCCAAGGATTTTGTGATGGTTTACCTATGACATCTTTTTATAAGAAAGGCCTTCTTTATTTCACCAGGATGATGTCACTCATGGAGCAGGACTCTGTGGTGGGAGAGTCCTAACCCTAACCTCGAGCCCTGCAGTCCAGACATTTCACCGTCTGGACTGTTGAGCAATTGAAAAGCAGAAATCTAATATAAAACAGAATTCTGACATTTAAGCCTAGAAAAATGTGGATCTTCAACTCAACATTCCCTAGCTGCTCACTGGGTGTTGTTAATAGAAGAGGTGATGGGACACAGTGATAAACATCACGCTTTTCCAGATTTTTGGAAATCTTAACATTATAATAAAGCAGATAGTGTTGGGCTTAATGAGTTTCTAAATCACTGGAATAGTTGTTTGTTGTTGTCTTTCACTCCCTGTCTTGATTCTAGGCTGCAATAATCACAAACTAACTATAGTTTCACACTCAAAGGGATATTTCTATCATTTCAAGTGCATTTCTGTGTAAAAATGATAATCATAATCTTACCCATGTAGCTTCTTAAAGAGCCACTGTCCTGAAAAGTAGGAAAATGATGGTTAAAAAAAAAAATCACAAATGAACTTTTTTACCAGGATAAAAACCATCTTTATCTTACAGAATGGTGGTTCTTCGCCTTAGATCTATACAGGACATTTGACATTGCTTTAATCATTCATCCATTTGTGAGTTCCTTAAGCTTTTTTCTCAGAAGTTTTGCTAATTTAAGGAGATTTTTGTGCAGACATCGTTTCATGTAGACACCACTCAGCTGGTCACTGTTAGAGTGAGGATCTGGAAGAATGATTAAATGTTGGGAGTCGGTTGGAGATTTACGAGGGCAGAGTGGAACAATGTGGGGCCAAATAAGCTCTTGAGACATCCTGAAATATCTTTAACTTTAAATTTTAACCCCAACTTCGAAACTTTCAAGGTCCTCCCAACAGAACTGCTCTAGTCTGGTGCCGTTTTTGACCAGATCTTACCCTGAAAATGTCAGCCATCTTAGTCACTGAATGGGGGAATTGACGCAGAGACACGAGTGTGTAACTCAAGACAAAGTGAGATGGGTGAAGTACAGCCAACTGTTTCTGGTAAAACCATCATGTCAGTCCTGTTGTAGCGGGACACGCTGTGTTTCTACACGACTCTGATCTGTCGGATCAGCTTCATCCCAACGATTGGAATGTGGCTCACCAGAGCCAGAGAAAACAATTATACAATCTTTCGCCGAAGGCTGATGTGGCGCACAAACGTTTAGCTGGACTTGCTGCTCAGTTTTCAGCACTTGTGTATTTATTTTTAAGATGGCATGATTGGAATCAGGGGTGGGAACGCTCCGAGTGTGATGGTGGGTTGTTAGGAAAACCAGCAAACCTCAAAGGCGTTCTAAGTATTTGGAGTAATGGATCAAATGTCGACGTGAATAATTGCTGCTACACTGAGCTTCTTAGTGCATTGGACCTAGAAAATCATGACTTTTCTTTGCATACAACTAAAGAGCACAACATAACAGAAAGTTAGGCATTTTACACATCTTAAGAACTCAGCTGAGACAGATATTTTGGAAAAAAAGTTGGGAGCGTGAGTATTCTCTTAGCTAGCAAATGCTAACTTTTGCTAATGGTTTGGGAATATGTAGGATGGATTTGTTATTTTAGTGCAGCTGTTGGTTTGTCTTACTACTGAAATGTCAACAAAGTAGAGGACAAAACTGAAAAAAAACCTGAAATGATTGTTTAACTGTTTCTCCAATACAAGGTTGTTGTTGTCTCGTTTAAAACATAGCATTAGCAGTCCCACTAGTATAGACAACTGGAAGATTTTATGATGAACCCAGCTGTTGTTCCATCCCCAGTTTCACAAAAATATAAAATAAGTAACCATTCTAACAATGTATCATCATGCTTAACTGTTAGCTTGGTTGACATGCTAACTATGTGGTTTCCTATGTTGAGGGTTGGGCTGCTTGTCCAAAAATCTAAATAATTAGAAATTCGTTTACTACAAACATTTTCTATGTCCATATTTTATGACACTCCCATTGTAGATTTGTAAGAAAGATCATACTATATGAAGTTAAATTATTATCACAAACCTTCAAACTCCTATAATTAGAGGTCATTTTTATACACAAACACTTCATTTCTTGACATTTAAACAATAAGCTGCGCCCTATCAGTCACTTTTTATTTGGAAGCTAAATGTGGACAAGATCCAAGAGATATATTGTTCTTTTGGGGTGTTTTCCTAAGTTTATCTAGTGGCGTAACACAAGTGGAAATGCAGACAGGTACAGATAAGATGTAGAGGAGAGCTTTAAACAATTAACACAGTTCAGATTAAGATTGTAGCCTGAGTTTCAGGTAAAACTGACATTCTTGTCAATTCCGTATCTTGTATTTTTAAATCACCAGGAAATCCCAAAGATAAACGTTCTCCACATGTTTTCCACATAGTCTGTTTAATGATTTTCTTCAGATCAGCTGAATTAATTATACAGAAACATGAAACTGCATTAATGACATGTGGATGCAAACACATTCAGTTTAAACAATTCACTGTGTAGTTGGAGTGTGCCAGCTTCGCAGTTCTGACGGAGACTTCCTGTCTTAGTTTTCCACTGCATTCCTCAGTGATAAGCTCATGCCAACACACACACACATACACACACACACACACACAGCTGGTTCATGCAGACACTACAGCGATGCTCTTCCAGTTTGTCCAGTCATGTTTACCCAGCCTTATTCTTTGTTGTGCTTCCTGTCTCTTGTGTTTTAAACTTGTGACTTCACCGTCATGACATGACGTCACCTCTCTGCACTCTGGACCTGCAGCAGAGTCCTCGGACTTTCACAATGTTGCAGGCAGGTGTTAAGCCCCCTAGTATGCAAACACTTGATACTCCAAGGTTTTAAATGATGAAGATCCGCTCATAAAAACACCATGATTTGTTGAAAGTTACTAAAGCACAGAGTGACATCCTTAATCACTCATGTAAACCAAAAAGAATGCTTCTCTGTCCACATCAAGTTAAATTTTAACATCACCGTTGTCATGGCAATCAAACAGAATTGTGTTTTGGCAGCTCAGACTGGAGGAGATGACTTGCCACTAAGCCTTTACACAGCAAGAATATTTACTGCAGTACAACCTGAAGACATGTAGCAACGCTGTCCTCATGCAGACCTAGTTTATTTCGCTCCAACATGTGTGGAAACTGGCTAGCTTCCTGTCAGCCATTGTTCGCTTCCCATCAGATAAGGCTGCCACGGTGCTGATAGCCACGCTCTATTATTGCATCGTCTGCTGCTTTTTAAACTGACATAATTTCTTACATCTGTGGGTTTAAGGCTGTTGAGGTTTTGAGCCTATAAAGAAAACTTACAAATACTGTTGCAGTGATGTGTATTGGTTGGCAGAAAACAGGATGAGGGGTAAAGAAAGAAAGTGAACCTGGCAGGATGTGCCGCCGTCCATAGAGATGGATGATCTGCCTCACCCTGTTAACAAAGAAAGTAGCTGCAGTTTTGTCTCATCAATAAGTAACTAGTAAACTAGCAGGTCACCAAACCTCCACTCCCAATAATGTCAACCTTAGTTTACAGCTCTATTGTCTGTGGAGGAGGAAAACCCACAAAAGGAGTTATTTATCACCTCCACTGGCAGGAGCGCCTCTCACCTCAGATACCTGTTTCCTAACAGAGCTCTGATCCTAGGAAACGCAGCAGCAAATACTGAGTACTCCTCAGATTTACTCATGTTTTAAGAGCCTGGAGTCATGTTTTTGACTTTGACTAGTTGGGTTGGAGAGCTTTAACGTTGCTTTAGAGAAGTGGTGTCCAAACGTTTTGAGAAAAATTGCTTAGCAGTGCAATTAATACACAATATGTTATGTTAATGAAAATTACAAAGTATTTGTTTTATTTGTAGAAAAGAATCAGTAAATCCTTAAAAACCATAAAAGGTGTCGCGTGTTTGTCTTAATTAAAGAAAAAGCATCAAATTCCCTGGATTCGATGAGTATTACATTATTTCTGTTTTTTGGTTTACTTTAGTTTATTATCAGCAGCAAGAACAGGATATGGATCACTCCTTATTTGCTAATGCTGTATTTAGTTAGGTTTTATGAACAGTGCTCACATTCTGCCATTAAGTTTGTGGATCTATTTACCATGAAATTATTATTATGCAAAGCAAAAAAAACGTGGTAAAGACAAATATGGGCAATGATTACCCTCAGAGAGCTGCAAACGGCTCGTGAGCCGGACTTTGGAGACCTCTGATGTAGAGCAATAACCTCATGATGCCAGTATGTTAAAGTATTCAGAGGACCTGCTACAAAAGGTGGCGCTGTTGAGCCTATTTCTCAAATTTTGACCTCTTTAATGTGTGTGCAAAGTTTCACAAGATTTGTGCATGTTTAGATAATATTACTAGATTGATTAAAAAATAACAAACTCTACAAATTCAAAAAGCCTTTGCACTATCTGTGGTGACGGTGAGACCTATACCTAAATGTTAACAATATACTTACAGCTAAAATCTGAATATTCTTATGACCTTATGTAGCTGTAAAATGGAAGTGTTTGTCAGTTTGGTCTTCACTGTTAGAAGTCAGGTATCCTATGACTTTTGCAGTCACCTTATTTTCATTTAGCACCATCTAGAACAGTTACATCAGTAATTTTATGTGCAGTGCCAGGGTCACGGTTCAAATATTACTTTAGAGATCCTTCAACCATAAAACTTTGTTGAGTTGATCAGAATTCAATAAACTTTCTGCACTGATGTCTGGATTTATAACTGTAATGTTTGACAAAACTGCTAAATAACTACTATTCAGCTGTATGAAAGTACATCTGGTTGCACATCCTAAAATAATTATGAATTTGAGCATCTTCAAAAAGAAAGGCCATGTGTGGAACATAACAGAAAACTAAAGACACAACTGAAACAAACAAGAAGCTTATGAGTCTAATTGAAATGTTCCAGTCAGCATCCTCAAACCAAGAGTTACTTTAATTATTTACCTACTGAATTAAAAAATATATCCTTAAAATAAGTGTTCAAATTCAAATTTGGTAGAGCGAACAGATGGTGTTTAATTAAATACAGCCATGATTTTCCTCCTCAAACCCTCACATAGATCCAGATGGTCACAAATTATTGATCCTTGAATCTTAAAACAAGTTCCTAAAACCATCTTGTAGCGTGATCATTACCACTACAATCTCAAGTGTTTTTCTGAGAATCTGGGCTCAAAAGAAAGAGTTGGTTTAAGCATTTGCCAGCTTCATGTAAACTTAAAGTGCCTGTGACTCCATATTTAAATCACTTTATATTAAACAGGTGTAATCTTTGATGCCTCTAGATTAGCGTTGCACCATTATAACTCAAAATACGCTGTAATTATTTCCTAACGAGCAACTCAGAGATCAGAAGAAAGCGCCGCCTTCCGGTTCTGCTGGGTTTCTCCTTATTTGGCAGCCTGACACTTCTGCTGCAGTAGGGGGCAGTGTCGTCGCGTGAAAGAGAAACGAAACTGAAACTAAACACTACACGGTCTATGGGCAATGGCGGCGGCACTGCCTCGCTCCAGTTGTCGTGAACGTGCATGTGGGAGGAGAATTGACCATATAAGCAAGTCCGGATCACTATGACCTCATAGCGGGCTGGAGTGAAAAAAACTGTTTGAAACCTGGGTCTGAAATCTGGAAGAGCTTCTCACTGGCTGTACTAGATGGACGCCGTTTTTTGCTCTTTCTGGCAGGTTTAAGGTGAGAACTCAACGTTGCAACATGATAGATAAGTCAGAAAACATGGAAACTGATGTCATGGGCACTTTAAATACTAAGGTCGTCAGCCAAAACCAGAACTTCCCCATGAATCTGAGTTGGCGTGCTGCTCCAACCAGAAGAACTCTGGAGTTTGTGGTTTTTAAAGGGAGTGGTTCATGTAAAACGTAGTGTGTGCTGCAGCCTCCTGTGTGTGTGTGTGTGTGTGTGTGTGTGTGTGTGTGTGTGTGTGTGAATTTCACCAAAGAGCTGTCAGCATTCCAGATCTCACATTCATCACACCGGCCATCCCTTCATGTGTTCACCTCACATTGTCGACACAAACGCAGCTGCCCCGCTACACTTAGGCAGAATTCCTTGTAGCCAAGCAGCGTGAAGTTGATGTGGGAAATTACTGAGCAGACAGGCTGCCACCATCTCTTCCTCCACATTTTTTTCTTTATAGCTGTGATTTTACCACAATGTGTTTTATTTATCATCTCAAGTCCTAACCCTGTAATCACAGCTCTGCCATCAGAGTTATGGTGCTCAGCATGGTGATTTGGGTTCTAAGTGTGGGACGTTTGTGAGTGTTACAGTTTATTTTAGATATTGTAAACGCTGAAAAAAATAAGAAACAGCTCAGTTTGTTTATAGAATTAGAATTAGAATTAGAAGCAAAACACACAAACCACATAAGAATAACACTGTCTGGACATTTTATTGACCAGAAATGATAATAAATAAGGGATGTGACTGAACATTTAAATTTAATAAGATATAAAATCACAAAATGAACAAAAAGCTAATCAAAGTCCCTCCAGGTTGGCAGTAAGTCTTTTTTCCAGGGGAGTTGGACCATCTTGGGGTTTTGGTCATAAATGGTGGTAGGATGGAGCTAATGGACCAACAGTTTGGGGTTTCTTTGATCTGTTGTAGTGAAGAAGGAGCTGAGTCAAAAGACAGGGCTGGTCATTAGAATTAGATCATGACTGAAGGACAAGAGAGATGCAAGCAGCTTAAAAGAGTTTCCTCTGTAGGATGGTGTAGTGGCCTAGCCTTAGAAATAAAGATGAGGAGCCCCATCATCTGAAAGAAGTTGGGAGTAGAGCTGTTGCTCCTCCTCATCGAAAGGAGTCAGCTGAGGTGGTTCAGAGATCTGATTAGGATGCCCCCTGGTGGCCTTCCACAGGAGGTCTTCAGGAAAGTAGACGTGCATGTAAACGCACCGACTGGGAGGAGACCCAGAACCCACTGAAGGGTTCTATAGGGTAAAAAAATGAAGCAACAAATAATTAGAAAAATTACATGTGTACATACAGCTGTAATGTATGTGCATCAACAGGAACCAATGCCTAGAATGATCTGTAATCTTTCATAATTTTGTCAAAAAAATGTCTAATTTACTTATATGGAGAGAGTGAGATTTGAAAGTTACAGCATACAGCCACTAGGGGATGTCTGGTTTGGCTTCAATTACATTCAACTTTGTATCCTTCAGACCTGTTGACCAATGATTTTTGTTTTCCAGGATTCTGTGGGATAATTGATTTTATAGTAAAACAAAAATCATCATCTTAAGTAATTCTGTACTTCACTGGTAACTGGTAAACAGGACAGTTTCTGTTCCTAAACTGTTGTAGAAATCTATTAGCTAGTGATGATTCTGAATCACAGGTCTATTAAAAAGTTTAATGTTTTCTGAAATGCAGTGAAACCAGGCCGGTATTTATGTCATCAGATAAGTAAATACAAAATTACAATTTTGAGTAAAATTCACGAAAAAAAAAAAAAAAAAACCTGGATTTTTGGGGATTAACACATAAAGCCGATTTTTTCAAAACCTCAAAATTAATAATACTGAAGCAAGCTATTACCATACCAGCTTTTTATAGGGTACTGTGCTACAGAAGGTCAACAGTAAAGTGTTCAGCTGTCAGAAATACTAGTAAACCAAATAACAAAGAACAATGACAAAAAGAATGAGTCGCTGTTTAATTTGATGGAAAACCAACAGACCCTTAAACCACAACAAGCCCAGATGACAAATAAACAAGAGATCAAAGCAATATTACAAATTTATGAAGCAACACGGCATTATTAACTATTAAAGCAGCATGACTGCTGCCAGAAGGCTTTGAGTTGGTAACTATAGTTTAATCATGAGCTGCTTTATGTTGCTGTAAAGGAATCATAGCTGCAGTCATCAAGGAGGGGGCGAAACTTGTTGATCATTTTTGTTGGCTCTTCTATCAATTTATAACTTTATTATCTACTACTCATGAGCTTTTTATGACTAAGAAATGATTTATATAAAAGAGAACAAAGAACCTGCAGGACATGTCGGCACCTTGATGCAATGACTGTACACAAACACCGATCATTCTGAGGATTTTATGCAAAATATTTCATATTCCATTGGCATTATCGGAAAGAAAAATGTGCATTTAATCAGAAAGCTGCTTATACAGATATTAAACATTTTTTAAATAGCTGTTTGTTTTTATTACAGCTGTAAGATGCATCAACAGCGCCCCTGTGTGGTGACTTTGGATATCTCAGCTAGAATGAACATTCAAATTACTGACACTAACAAAAAGCTGGAAACTGATGGAATAATCAAATCCTAACCAGCAACAGCTTAGACCTGGGAGAAGTCAGAGAAAGTTCACTTATCAAATCAGCTTTAACAAGCTTTTTTAAAATCACATTTAACGTGATTTAATATGTCATTTTCCTTATTTTCAGATTTGCTGCAGGTGTGAGTCCATCTCAATGTGACGATGGCAGACAGCGCACACTGTTTCTACTGTCGTGAGGATTTGGGAGGGAAGAGGTTTGTTCGCAGCGAGGGGAAACCAGTTTGTGTTCGCTGCCACACCAAGTTCTGTGCCAACTCCTGCGCTGAGTGTCATCGACCCATTTCTGTGGAGACAAAGGTGTGTTCTCAATATGAACTCATGCTCAGAGGAGGTCTGTATGAAGCATGCAGTGGATCTTTTGGTCTCTGAAGGAACTTCTCTCTTCCTCCAACAGGAGCTGAGCCACAAAGGTCGCTACTGGCATGAGGAGTGTTTCCGTTGTGCAAAGTGCTACAAGCCTCTGGCCAAAGAGCCCTTCAACACCAAGGATGACCGCATCATGTGTGTGAAGTGTTGCTCCAGAGAGGATGCTCCGCGCTGTCATGGCTGTTATAAATTCATACTGGCAGGTATGACTCTGAGATCACCTGCAAAGCTTTACTTTGTTCCATTCAGTGAGGACAGCAAATTGAATCCTATTTAAACAAACAAAAACAAAAAAAATCCACATCCATGCCCACAAACTGCACAGAATGTGCAAACCATTGAATGGAGTTTATATCTAAAGCAGGAATGTTGTCAATGTTCAACTACAGACTAAACATTCTACATCAGTATGTTATAGGTCCATTTCTCATTTCCTGCAGGAGCAGAGACCGTCGTGTACAAAGGAAACTCGTGGCACGACGAATGTTTCACCTGCTGCAGCTGTAAACGGCCAATCGGATCACAGAGTTTCCTCTCTAAAGGAAGTGATGTTTACTGTAACCCATGCTACGATGAGAAGTTTGCCAAACAATGTGTCAGCTGCAAAAAGGTACTTTGTTTCAGACAAGAAACCAAGCGTGTTGCTTATGAATAAAATCTGAGCTGAAAGTGAAAACCAGCTCAAAGTGTGCTGGCCTTTAAACACCATCACATTGGTCTAGGAGGTTTTTGTCACTCAAACTTTATGTCATAGTTTTTTTTTTGCATGACATTAAATGTACATTTTGATCTAATAAGAGGTCAACTCTGCTGTTCCCTTCTGACTGAAGCCAATAACCTCTGGTGGAGTAAACTACCAGGAGCAGCCGTGGCACAGCCACTGCTTTGTGTGCAGCTCCTGCTCAAAGCCGCTGGCAGGGTCCAGTTTCACCAACCACCAGGACCAGGTCTTCTGTGTCGACTGCTACAAGAACTCCGTGGCTAAGAAGTGCAGCGGCTGCCAGAACCCCATCACAGGTTGCTTTAAGTTGAACTATTTTGAACTTTCCATGTGATTATTTGCATTAAATTTTATTAGAATTTGTTCACACATTACATTTATTTAGTGAAAGGACTATCAGATGCTGACATTTATTTTTCTGCCAAGAAAATAATTGACTTAGCTTGAGATACAATATCAAAACAAGAGGATACATCCAGTGTCCATTAGTAGAATCTGCTTCTCAGGGCCTTTAAAGCATCACCTGATTTGTTCAGCCTGTACAGAATGAAACATCTATTTCATTAATTTTCCTGACATCCTGAACAATCCTGAGTTGTGATATAAGTCTTTATGTGAAAGTTTAACACCTATTAGTGCAAGTGATCGTATTTGATTACTTTGAAATCCTGAGCTGCAGCTTAAATGTGAAACTTTTTGAAAGGAAAAAATATTAAATTAAACACAAAAAAGCTATACAAAGAAATAAAGTTTTAAAAATGTTACAAGAAGATAATAAGGGAAAAAATAAGCTAAAGTAAAAAAAGAAAAAGTTTTTAAAGAGAAAAAAGCATAAGAAAACTAACATAGTAAAAGAAAATGCAACTCCCCCAACCCCAAAACAATCGTGAAGGTGTAATTTATTCTAATATCTCCTATTAATACTCAAGGGTCAAGAATTTCAGTGATTTTCCTTTAAAGGGTTGCTCCATTATTAATGAGACACTCGTGTCTCCGTGGGATTCATGAATAAAATAAAAATCTGTCCATACAGAACATCCCTGTTCTCACACCATGTTATATTCCGCTGTTTAACAGCCTTTTAAGGTCTTCAGTCACTGACCGTGCTGTGTTATCTGCCAAAAAGTCAAAATCAATTGAACAAGAAACTACAGCTAACACGTTAGCCTAAATAAAAAAAAACAAACAAAACACAACTCCTGTCCTACACCAGTTTAGAAATCCAGTCTGGAGGTTTTAGTGCCACCTAGAGGTGAAATTAAAGACCACAACTAATTGCCTCACCCTCCACATTGGAGAAAAACACAAATCCTATCATCCCAGAAAGTATGGATATCTATAATTAAAACATTTATTATGAACATTTTCACTACAGAAACTGATACCTCAGGCTGAGAGGGATGTTAATGCATAAAGTTGGAGCCAAACGTCCTAACTCTGCTCTCCTCTCCCTCCAGGTTTTGGTAAAGGTGTGAATGTTGTGAACTTTGAAGGCAGCTCTTGGCACGAATACTGCTTCAACTGTAAGAGATGCTCCCTCAGCCTGACCAACAAACGCTTCGTGGCCAACGGAAGAGACATCCTCTGCTCTGACTGTGGAAACAAGGACTGATGGACGACTGTTGTTTACGCTAATATGCATCTTTTCACATAGAGGACAACATCTACATTTCAATATTCTGCTTTTTCAGTTGTGATTTTGGGCGATTACAGAGCGTATCAGCCTTGACGCTGCATGCTCACATTTCTAACTCACAATGTGCTAAAAGATTGTAGCAACAAATGACTATCCAGAGGTGAACCTTTCTGCTGAAATAAATGAGCAGAATTATCATAAACAGTTTTAAGCTTGTCAATAAGTGACTGGGTTTGATTATAAGAGGCTTTGCTTTCAATTAGCATAAAATCTGCCTAAATATTACAAAAATCTAAAGTTTTGTCCAGGAAGTTTTAAAACTATTTTATGGTGCAGAAAGTCAAGAAATACACAAACTGTGTATATTTAAACTATTGTTTTTACTTTTTAAAAGCAAAAGTGACTCATGCTAGTGCCTTTGATGTCTACATGTTCCTTTTCTACTTTTTAAAGTAAAAGATTCTAGGATAAAATAATCAACACATTTTAATTTTTACTTGCCCAAAAATATATATATTTGATGCGTTTAATTTTTCATGCACTTTTCTAAACAGGATTTACTCCATAAATATAGAAAACTGCAATATGTGCTGCATGTTCTGATGTATTGCTGCAGTGAAATAAACAGTTTCTATAAAACGTAATCATTTGATTTGTCTTTATTTCATCAGTTTTCCTGCTGACATGTAGAATGAGACTTAAGAGCAAAGAGAACTCAGCTTTTTAAAGTCTGTGCGACTCGACATGTGCAGACAGTGTTTGCAGAAAGATGCACATGTTTGTCAGAACTAATTACTTTTCCTTTAATGTCTTTTTGTTGCAGGAAATTTCTTTGAACTTAAATTTATTGACAACATAAAAAGAAATACGTTATGTGCTCCTCCTGTCTCGTCTGTGTTCTCTGCACACACAATTACACAATCAGATCAATCACAATCAGACGCCACTCGCCTCCACAGACAGACGCATGCAGTCACTGAAGCAGGATTTACCTGAGAGGTCTCCTTTACTTTGCATGTTTTTGTTTTAAAGGTAAGAAATAATTTGAATATAAACTTTAAAGAGTCAAGTGAGTTCATGGCAAAATGAGTTTTATTATAATATTGTGATGAATGTTTCTAGTTTTTTAACTTATTAAATATTTTATGAAGCTAATGCAACAAATAATCTAAAAACCTTAATAAAGTAATCTTCATATCTATTGTTTCAGAGTTGTGATGATTTTCTTTCGATTTATCTTGAATGTGTTCTTGACTCTGAGCCTGCTGACAAGTCCAGCTCCTGCTGAGGAGCGAGGTAGGACAAGTTTTCTAAAAAAAAATAAACCCACACAACTTATTATATTGTATTAGCAGAAACATGGACATTTGCAAACAGTATTACCACAAAATAAAAACATTTTAGACAATTTAAAAATAAAAATCTTTAAGATCACAATCTGAGCTCAACAACTGCGTGAGAAAAATGCAGTCGACTGTAAAACTGTCAAAAATATCTTAAACAAACAGCACAGCAGGGTCAGTGAAGACAGTAAAAGGTTGTTAAATAGGGGGATATAGCATGGTGTGAGAACAGGGATGTTCCGTATGGACAGTTTTATTATTTATGCTCATTTCCTGCAAATAGTAAACAATCTGTTTGACTCAAACAACAAAATGAAAAATCTTTAAAAAGAACTTAATGAAGAAGAAATTTTGGAGGCAAAACTTTTTAAAATTAATTATTCACCCAATTTTGTGTCTTTAAAATCAATTTAACAGAAAATGTACCTGGTTTTGGCATTAATTTAAAACAAACTTCAAAAATAATTTGACTTTATTAGAATATGAGTTTATAAATCAACATCAAGTCCTGATGTACCTCGTGTTTTACTGTCAGGTTTCATATTCAGTAAATATATTTCCATAGATTTTTTTTTTAAACCATCAGATCTCAGCCTCATCCTTAAACCTGCACTCTGTGACGCAACCAGCAGGGGGCAACTTCTCTTCTGTGCTAGTAAAGAAGTACCTCTGTTACAGAAGAGAAAAGGACCCTTTATTCAGTCTGTCACCTTTGTAAATATCTGTATCAAAAACTTGTTTCAAGCCTCCTCTAATACAACATGACACTTGTTTTGTAGGTTATGGTTCTATTTTCATAAAATTTAGTAGAAACAGTTGCTTCTCCCAGAGCTGGAACTTCTCTTGGGGTAAAATCTTCTCTTTACAAAAGCTGTTAAGTCAGCCAGGCATCTCAAACAGTTCCAGTTTCTGGCTGTAAAAATGCACTTTTGTATTTGTTCCCGTCAGTGCCGTGGCGCAGTCTGTGGGGGAAGGTGGCTAACTTCTCCTATGGATGCACTCACTGGAGACTGAAGCCTCAGGTCTCCATCCCGGCTCTGCAAGAGTTCACCGTCTGCCTCAGTGTAAAGCTTGAGGTATTGAAGACAAACTACCTTTTTCCAGATTTTCTGCACTTGTATTAAAATCTGACTTATACCAGCTGCACTGATTAAAACATTTTAACTTTATGTAGAATCCCTTCCAGGCCCAGGGCTCCTCACCGTGGACCTTCTTCATGTACCGTCATCCGGAGGCTCAGTACGCTGAGCTCGGATTGGGAGGAAAGTCGGGACGTTTAGTGGTTTGGCTGTTTGGTAAGGAATGGATGACCCTAAAGACTGACCTCCAGTTGTTTCAGTGGCATTCAGTGTGTCTCACCTGGTCTCATCAGAATGGCAGACCTGCCCTTTATATTAATGGAACGCAGATCAACATCACATCAGGTGGGATTAAACAAACGTTTTCACTGATGCTTTTTTTAACCCAAGATATGATTATTCAGCAAAAAAAATGATTTTTTTTCTATTGTTAAACCAATAGTTGATTATTTTAATGGGTATTAAACCTTTGTACCCTCTAGCTCACAGCACCAGCACATCTTTAAAAGACTCTCTGAGCCGCAATCTGACCCCAAACGGTTCGCTGACCCTGGGCGCGCGACACACCTTCAACAATGGGAATATTAAAATCATTCCTTATAGTGGCATGTTGGGCAAGTTATCCTTGTTTCGAATATGGGGCAAAGAACGCAGTAAAGAGGAAGTGACATCACTGAACTGTACAGAAGGGGACCTGGTTAAGTGGGAGATGGAGCACTGGCACACCTACTGCGACCCGCTCTATGATTCCAGCCTGACGTGTGGTGAGTTTTCTGTTACATTCAATATCTACTAACTAAATGATTTTTTTTTTTTTTATTATTGCAAATTTTAGTTTGCGATTTAGGAAAATTTGCATGAATTCTGTAATGAATTAAAGGCACAAAGCCAGAGTTTCTTGACAAAAGGGAGCAAAAAGAATTCTTGTCTGTGTTATGAATTTTAATCTAGCTGCTTAAAAACCATTTTGTTTATAAAAAATAAAAGGTTAGTAATAATACGAATACAGAAATGAATGCTGAGGTTATTATAGTTTTATTAATACTATTTATCAAGCCTTTATAACTAACTGTAGTTTGTTTTGTCAGAATGGTCCAAATATGAAGTCAACCTGCTGTTTCTGATCATCTATCATAACAACGAAAACACTGAGGTCTACACAGTCAGAGAGATCGCACACAGATGGGTAGGACCAACAAACACAATTTGATTTATTTTAACTCAACGTTTCACTCAATAACTCCCGATAACAAAATACAAATCTAGTTTAAGTTTGAATTAAAGTGACTGTTAGATTGAAACAGATTTTGCTTAGGACATTAACTGGTGTTTGGTGGGTTTTACTAGTCTTTTATTCATCTGAAAAGAACCTCGTGGCTGTAATAAAGCTCCTCTGATGTTTGTTGTTCCTACAGCTCAGACAGGTTCTGCCAAACAGCATCTATATACACAGAGTGTCTGTGTTTGAAATAACCCGGTAAGAAAAGATCACAGCACTCACATTGTGCATAATTTGTAATAAAAATCCTTTTTGTTCCACCAGTTAAACCTTGTTTTATAGCAGAGGTTCAGTAAGAAGAACTAATGAACTGTAAGCCATGTTTCTCTGATCTCCTCAACAGACCCAGCACAGAAAACAACGTAAAAACATCATCTAGAGACAGGACGGTAAGCAGACAGGTGGTGAACCTACAGATTAAACAAGCAGCTGCTTGTGGAAAGCAAATACAGCTCTGCTAGGGCTGATGTTGATACCAAACAAGAGACACAAAGGTCCAAATAGTGGCTGAGACTCTTGAGAAACATTTACAAAAAGATTTCCCACAGTGATGAAAACAATCTTTTTTACTGGATTTCCAAATGATATTTAGAAAATAAATGTTTCTTTCTTTAGATGCGGTGGGCTCCAGAAAATATTGCCAGGTAATATATACACATTTAATGTTTCTCTAAATGGTTTGCAAAGTATTTTATCTGGAACTAGTTAGAAGCTTTAGAGCAAAGGATTAAATTATTGGCTAATTGTAGCCTCCCCAAATAGGCTATATCCTCTGACCTTTGACCTCTGTTGACCATCACAAAAATAATTCAACTTTTTCCCAATAACTTGGAATACAATCACTCTTGGATTATGTTTTAACCTGAATCAAGATCCCTACAGGTGTCCTACTGTCCACTTTCAAGTGTCCATCTCCCAGATGACCTTAACTGGACACTAGCTGGTCTAATAAAACACTCTCTGTAAAGGAGTCTCTTCTTTAACACCAAATGACTGGTGTTCCAACTGTAATCTCTTGTTTACAGAACATTCTCTGGTTGTTCCTGTTCAGGGTCACCTACACACTCACACCCAAAGTGTTATAATGCTTCTCTGCTATTTTCATGCATTTTCTACATTATAATGTGAGTGTTAAAGGGCGGAAGTCATGTGACTTGGTAACTCCCTTACAGTCCCTTGTCCAATCAGAACGATTCACAACTCCACTAACTCAGTTCTGATTAGTACACTTAACATCTTCTGATTGGTTAAATTTAAGATAACTCGTCTCAAAACTAATACTCAGTTCCGGTACAAGTCAGTCTTGTCTTGTCGAGTCTTCATAGAGTCTCAGTCTTGGTCTGAGCTACAGCCTGAATGCAGTTGGAGCTGCTATGCTGCTATCTTAGCTGAACCTTCATCAGCTTTGAACAAGGCCTTGAGAGACCTGCCTGTGTCTCTCCCTCTCGTCTCTCCCTCACCACGGGAGAAGATCAGAAATGACTTCAGCATGCCTGCTGAAATGCCTCCCTTGCTGACCGGGACGTATCCACGGACTGTCCGGCGAGGTCCTCGGCGGCCACGCCTTTCAGGACCACCACTCCGAGTCTGGGGACTCCAGCCTCAGCTCGTGGAGAAACCAACGCCTGCCAGATCTAGGAACGTCCATCTTTCAGTGAGCGAACACCACTTTCTGATCGAGAGGTTTGCTTTGATAAAGCTTAATTCTTCCAAACTAAATTAAGCCAAACCAAAATCCAAACTCAGATTAGCCTAAATTGACTCTTAAAGTCCCAACTAGGTTAACTAAATTAACTAACTTCCCTAGTCATTAAAACATATGCTACGGTCCGTTAAAACTCACAATTAACCATCTTTAACATCCTCAACATGTTTAAGAATATTAATTGTGTTTACATCAAACTTTCAAACTGTCTTATCTGTCTGTGTTCTTAGGTTTTTCAAATTAACGATTGTTCAATCTTTATCTGCCTCAGCTTCACATTATTAATAATGTATTTCAATTCACTGTACTCTTTCAAAGAACCTAGATACCTTCAATAAATATTAGCTATTATCAGGGTTAAATGACAGTTTATCACTTTCATTATAAACCAAAAATAAGCTAATGTTATCTGAAGAGGGTGTAGTGAAAATAACTAAATAGTTATTTCAAAACGCTACATAATACATTTATTATCAGGATTTTGCTGCATTCTGCATCTTATAATGTAATAAAGAGTCATTCATAGAATGACAAGCCATGAGTAAAATAAATAAAAAGATTGCAGTTCATATTTATATAATTTTGTCATGTCAGATCTTCAAAATAAAGCAAATATTGAGACAAAAAGCAATACAACTGCCATAAACTTTAATAAAAAAAAAAAAACCACATAAGAAAATCTAAAACATTCTCCTTCCCATACAGGTTTCACTGCCTGGCTCACATTAATATAATCCCCAAACTGGATGTTGCAGCTGCCCAGGAAAGCATGAACATATACCTCAACAAGCCCTACCACAACCCTGATGGTCTGCTGCAGCTGCATCCTGACACCACCAGTATACAGACCACACCTCTTGGTAGGAAGAGGTTTAAACAAATAAAGTTCATGTTTAGGAAATGAGATAATCTGATAAGGAATCTGTTTTCCAGAGAGTTTTTGTCTCACTACGACCACCAACCCTCCGACTGTGGTGACAGAGCCCCCTCCAGTTAAACCCACCGTATCAGGCGCGACTTTTTCCTCCAGCACCACGCTGAAAACCTCCACCACCAACATGGCAACTTTTACCAGTAAAGCCATAGATGTCACCTTCACCACAAGCCCTGCGAACACCTCTGGTCAGTCTCTCTCTCACGTACAGTTTTGTTCCGATGCGTTGAGGGAAGCAGCTGATTTGTCTCAATCTCATCTGCAGAACTGTACTTTGAGGTGAAGGTGAACGTGTCCATAACAGGAGACTGTGACCCACACCAGGTCCTTCCAAGCTGGGTATGCCACACACAAACAGCTAAGCAAATATTTTAGGGAAAAGATCACAATTCTAATGTTAAATGTCTCAAAAAGCCCACTAAAGAAGTGACAACGGTTAAAGTTTCCTATTAAAAATGGTGGAACAAAGACAATGTTATCCATCTTTTTTACAGCTGAACACCAGTCTACCTGATGACCTGATGGTGGTTCTGGACCTGCAGCTGCTCCCCAAGGCCAAGAGGTAAAACAAAATATGAAGCTGCTACTTTATCACTAATCTACTTCTAGGAATATTACGACTCTAAGTACCCAAATCATTTTCAGACATCAACGTGACCTGCAGCTACATCCCTCTACTTCAAATAAGGTAAGTTCTTCTAACGCTGTGGGAATTTAGTTTTGGAAATTTGGTTGTCTGTCACTGACATGGTGAGTATATAGGGTTTGTTTCATGTAAACTTAAACATTTTTTATGCCCAATAAACAAGAGTCACTGAATTACAAACCTCTGGGTTCAGGTAACAATAGTAGTTTATTTAAAATGTAAAGTAGAAACACAAATCAGAACCAAAATAGGGACATAAATCTTATATTATTTTTAAATTAAGTAAATAAAGTAAAGGAATGCATGTCATGTCGCCCACCATCTTTTATATCAGTTTGAATTGGAGTTAGTCGTTTTGTAAAATAAAATTAATAAAATAAAAAAAATCTGTAAAATCAACTAAGTTATAGTCATTACTGCTGAGGTTCATGAACTGTAGCAACCATCTTGAAATGGGTTGAAAAACGTAATCTATTGTACTGTAGATGTGCAGTTTTTGGCAGTAAATAAAAATGAGCATTTATAGAATCTGCAAGAACATGGAACCCTGGATTATTAATCCTGTTAATTTTATGCTGAACTAAAATGATCTCCCTCTTGTTAAAAGCTGCTGTTTCCGATTCCTTTCAGGTGTCTATAAAAAAAGTTTCAAGGTATGAATATTTTGTCCTGCAAATGTTTCATTACATAACTATTTTTAAGTTTAAATTACATTCATATTAGTATTTTGTTCCATTTTCAAGTCTCATCAAATGCCATTATTTTGGTCTTTCATTGATAGTTTTTGCTTTGCATGCTAACTTTATTGGATTGTGCAGCCAGTAATTACCTCTGCCACCACCTGCAGAGAGAGCTTCATTTTTCAGGTCCAAGTCTTGAAGCTTCTGTCAGACACACAGGAAATGGAGAAACAAATACGGGAAATTCTATTTACAGATTTTTACAATGGATCCATCTTCATAAAAACTGAGGACATACAGATAAGTCGCATACGTGAGTACAGTTGAGGTTCAGTCCTAGATTACCAGCCACAAAACTGAAAACTGTTCTGTTCTTTCTGAATTTTTAATCCCCTTCTGCCTTTTTCAGTGATAGTCAAGTGTAACGGAGAAACCCAGCACACTCTGAAAGGCCAGCTCAGGTGGCCTGACACCTCAGGAGAGAAAAACGCTACGCTCACATGTCCCAAAAACCCTAGTCGCTCTGCCACCCGGCTCTGGTATGAGCTCCGTATGTAAACTGATCACAAACTAGCCACAAATACTAAAATTAGTGTGTTCTTTCATCCTCTGAGCATCAATAATATCAGCAGAAACACTTCCATTCACACACACACACACACTAGTCTGTTATCCATTCTAATATTTACAGGTGAAATCCAGTGATTGATTCATTCATTTGGGGGTAGAACTGTCAACATTAATTTAATGCATCAACAAGTATGGGTCTGTCTGAATATTGATTGCCTCCATTTGTACATATTTGCATGGTTTTGTCCGGGAGTCTGTGTATTGACTTTGTGTCAAAATACTCAATAATGGATATGCAATAAAAGCCAATGACAGTTTACTAAATGATTCCCAGATTAAGTCTTATAACGGCTGTAAAGTCTCATGAACATCATCGATTTATTTCATCCCACTTTGAGTTTAGGATCAGAAATAAAACAAATGGCTACAAATACACAATAAAAAAAATAAAGACTTATGTTTTATTTATCTGTCCGACAGTAAACTGTCTGTCCCGACCCACTGGATGGATCCAGACCTTGAGGACTGCTCTCCAGTGGTGGAAACCATCCCTGATCTGGACCATGTGGACGTCACTCCTGGTCTGTTTAACCTCCATGCTCACGCCACTAGTTTAACAGTCTACTTCAAGCACGAAAAGCAAGAAGTGTTTCTGACATTTAGCTCCATTAGAAATGAGGCCATCTGTTTTATTGACAGCTGATGCTCCGTTCAGCTGAGACGAGCTCTCGTCTCCATGGTTTCAGAGAAATATTAACATAATTTAAATAAACAAGGCAAATTTGCTTGTACTAATCGTAATATGGTGTAATATCAGGGAAACTAAAGAATGTTGTTGGATGCTAATAGAACTAGATTATGTTAGAACAAGAGAACGATTAGTGACAAACTGAAGTTGTTGCAGCTAAAATCTCTATCTTCTATTTTAGACAGGTTAAGATCATGAAGATATTTGAATACAGGGTCACACACTTTAAAAACCCCAATAAAAACAAATCTATAACATTCAAACCCCCCCCCCCCCCCCCCCATGTCATTTATCTCCAGATAATGCCCTCGATGTGCTGGAGACCATCGAGGATTTACTGAGAAACCACTCTTCTCTCATCTACAACGAGCTGGTGACAATCCTCAACAAGCTGAAGGACATCATTAATGTCAGCGTGATCACACCAAACCTCGGTCAGGCTCTGATCAACATCATTTCAGACATACTGAAATCCAACAGCGACCTGGAACCTTTCACAAACACGTAAGGATGTAAAGCTGAATTAAACACCAGAGCCAAAATCTCTATCTGTACATTAACTTTGTGTCTCTGTCTTCCTCTAGTATTTTAAACATCACTGAGTCAGTAGGAGACAGGATGGTGGGATATGAGGGCTCCAGCACCCTCGTCGCTGAAGCAGTTGCTATTTCAGTGGTGGATGTACTTCCTGAAGAGTTTCACAGCTTAAGTTTTGGAGTTCTGACTGATCGGACCGGCACAAAACCAGAGGTCACAAAACTTTTTTCAATCTGTTTTATCAGCTTAAAAAACAAATATAAAACGGGCCCAACACAAATCCAGTCACAGTCACGTCCAGACCGAGTACAATAAGTGTCTCAAAGATTTGATTCAAAGTATTACTTTTTTTTTTTTACATGCAAACAAAGTTATAGGAAAGCACCACCACCTCAGTTATATCACTCTATTCTACCTGTTTTAAAATATGCAAAGTTTACACTAAATCCTAAAAAGTTATGCAGCTAAAGCATCCATTCTAGGCTAGAAGTCACTGGGCGGCTGCAACTGTTGATGAATGAGAACAAACAGAGAATTTGTAAATTATCTCAAAATGTTTGCAAGGTTTCTTCAGCTCCTCCAAATGCAGGGCATTCTTGTTTCACTTTAATTTTGAAACTGTTAAAACTTTTTACAAGACAAATGTTCTCTCAAAATAGTGAGCCACTGTACACATCAGGAGCCCATCTCAAACATTTTAAAATGTACTTTCTGCAAGTCAAAGTGTGAAAAAACTTTGGGAGAGGCTGGCAACCAACTGCAAAAAAACGGAACGTGACATTTTATCAGTTATTCATCTATAGTGACTGCTACTTTACACTGGATGCAGTGCAGTTGCGGTGTGGTGACCGCAACGCAGCTGCAAAAAAATGCACCCCACACCGGCTGCGGTTTTATTGCGGAACGTCTCCGGGACTTTGCCTCCGCAGGAGCGCCAAATCTTGGTGGTTCACGCGAGAACAAGTACGTGTATAAACAGCAGCTGGTAAACAAAAGCTAGACTTGTCTTCTCATTCTTTTGTTGAGGATTATTTATTCACATGGCTTGTTCTACAATGGGTAAGCACACTTCGTTTTTATATAGTTTAATGTTATGCTTAATTAAGTCTTTGTCTTTTAAATATCCAAATCGTGTTAACTTTAACAATGTAGCTAATGGTTTTATGTTGAAAAATACCAGATGCACCTCGCCCACTAGTGTTTCACTTCCTGTTTGGCGCTTGTAATGTCTAACTTAAAGACGATCCACATGCAGCGTCCAGAAAAAATGGACTTGTTGTGGAAAGTTAACTTTGCCCCGCAACCGCACCGGAGCCAGTGTGGAGGCTCTGATTGGAATCCATGATTTTTAATCTATGCGGAGTCCACACCACACTGCATCCGGTGTGAAGTAGCCTTGAGGAGCATACCTAACAATGACATCACTGAAAGAGAGTGGAAGTCTCTAGAAACAGGAAGACGTCCTCTGACTGGAGCAGTACTCATGGCTAGCCAGATTATTAGAAACACTGCTGCAGATCAGTGACACATTAGAAGTTTATTCTATGGGTATTTAAAACAACTTTAGCTAAATAAAGTCACACTGCTGAGTTAATACTTGTTTGTAAACCTCTACAATTCAGCATGAAACCATTTTAGTTTCTACAAAACAATGTTTGAATTATTATGCTAAACACCATAAACTAAACAGTCCTAAGCTAAATTGTAGAGGTTTATAAACAGCTAATATAGCGTTGTAGAGCACCAGTATGAGTGAGAGCTGTTTTAGATGCCAGAAATGAGCTGCTGATCTGCAGCAGTGTCTCTCCTAATCTAGTTAGCCATGAGAATTTCTCCAGTCAGAACACTGCTTCCTGTTTCTAAACGGTCACATTGTGTGATGTCACCGGTGGGTGTGGTTCTTCCTGTAGTTAAACAACACTTTATAATGACCAAAATGTCCCTCTAAAAGTCTTTTCTCATGTTGTAGATTTTTATCAACAAGTACCCCTTCAATGGCACAGCAGCTTTCATCTCTCTGCCATTTGTTCTTCAAGAAAACTTCCCAGAATACAGTGAGAACTCACCCCGGATCCAGTTTCAGTTCTACGGAAACCCGCACCTCTTCAAGGTTCTACGTTATATTAAGAAAAAGAAAAATACTTATTATTAATCACCAGTTTCACACAGACCATTCTTAGATGTGAAATAACTGATTCATGTTTAATGTCTTTACCTTCAGAGCAGCAACCCGAGTCAGATCCTCAACACGTTTGTGGTGTCAGCCAGCGTGACCAACGCCAGCTCACCAATCAAAGACCTTTCTGAGGATGTCAAAGTCACGCTCCTCCATCTTAACCCCAACACGGTAGGAGAGTGCTGCCAACGCTGAAAACAATGGCAAAATAGTGTTAAAATCTTTGATTAATGAGTGTGTAATGGCCCTCAGCTTGGGAAGGAGGTGAAGTGTGTGTACTGGAACTTCAATAAGAACAGTAAGTCCTGATCTGACTTTATCATTTCAAGAAAACTGAAAGATCTGTGATAGTGAATGTCAATGTGTACATGCAGATGGACACGGAGGATGGGATGACTACGGCTGCAGAAAATACAACAGCAGCTCTGAATACACAACCTGCCTGTGCAATCACCTAACACACTTTGGAGTTCTGATGGTATGAAGCATTAAGTCTTGATTCAATGTTTCCTGGAAAACTCTGAGAGTTAAGAGGCAGATTCAAAAGTACAAATAGTTGTTTTTTTTAAATAGAAAGAATAAAGAGAGCAGCTCAGTATAGATTTAGGCAGCAGAGGGCACTCAAAGTACAAAAACTGTCATGAAAACTTTGAAATAGATTAATTCTAAAATCAAGCACAAACTTAATATTTTTGTGAATCTGTATTTTCTCTTTGATTAAATTTCTTCTGCTACTGAACAAATGCAACACATCGAGTCCAGTGAAGATGTCCATCTGTGTCCAGGATGTCTCCAGGACTCCGTTGGACCCGCTTCATGAGCAGATCCTGACCATCGTCACCTATGTTGGCTGTGGAGTCTCGTCATTGTTCTTGGGAATCACCGTTCTAACTTATACAGCTTTTGAGTAAGAATTAATTTTTTTTTTTTTTTCTCTCAACAGTGTTGAAAACCTAAAAAAATGTAAGCTATCCTAGATTTTGAATTTATAGGTTCTGAAGTATGGACCTTTATGATGGTAACAAACATGTCAACCTCTACCTGTGATTCAGAAAGCTCCGTAGAGACTACCCCTCTCAGATCCTCATCCACCTCTCTCTGGCCCTGCTGGGTTTGAACCTGGTGTTTCTGGTCAACTCCTGGTTGTCGTCCTGGGGTCTGTATGGCCTCTGTGTGGCGGTGGCATCCACGCTGCACTACTTCCTCCTGGCATCATTCACCTGGATGGGGCTAGAGGCTGTCAACATGTACTTTGCCCTCATTAAAGTATTTAACGTCTATGTGCCCTCATACATTCTCAAGTTCTGCTTTCTGGGATGGGGTAAGCCAAGAGTTTTAAAGTATTTTTAAGCATTACCTGCTAAGGTTATAACGTGTCTGAACTCCTCCTTCAGGGATCCCTCTGGTGGTCTGCATCATGGTGCTGATTGTGAATCGAGAGGCGTACGGCAGTCACCTCTACACACACACTCGCTCTGCTTTACAGCCATTGGACAACTCTGACAACTTGTAACTTCTGAATTTGTTTTGCATTTGTTGTGCTTGTTTTACTACTTGGTAGATATCGATGATGACTATTTTATAGTTCTACAATGAACAATTACTTGACAATGGCTGCTTAACAGCTGAATGTCTCTTCTTACTTTTTAAAATATTTACAGGAAAATAAGTTAATTATTTTGTATATTTTA
The DNA here is from genome assembly GCA_006937965.1 of Callopanchax toddi. Lineage (NCBI taxonomy): Eukaryota > Metazoa > Chordata > Actinopteri > Cyprinodontiformes > Nothobranchiidae > Callopanchax > Callopanchax toddi. Next base: position 2,281,914 of record SSNR01000015.1, read on the forward strand.
TAATAAAAAATGATTTTATGGATCCATCTCTTTCTGGTTTCCCTGAACATTCTCTCTGTTCCCCCAGCTGCTGGCTCCAGGACGATGTGACATTTTATGTGTCTGTTGTTGCATTTGCTGCATTGATTTTTCTCTTCAACATTGGGGTAAATAACACTGGAGTTCATTTTCAGGAAAATAGTTTTGGAAGAAGCTTTAATGATCAAAAGCTTACCATTTAGTGCACAGTATGGTACTTCTAATTTTACAGCCTCTGTAGTGTCCAACAATATGAACCAACTCTAGATCTGATTTTTCATTCAAGGATTAAATGGTTTCCTGTAAATAGTTTAACCCTACTCTTGAATTTCCTCACAGATTTTTGTAGTGGTTCTGATTCAGATTCGTCACATGCGAGTCAACAGCCCAGCAGGAACCCAAAGAGGACTTCTACAAGACCTAAAGGGCGTTGCCAGTCTCACCTTTCTACTTGGACTCACATGGACTGTTGGCTTCTTCACCTGGGGGCCAGCAAGGATCATCCTACTGTACCTGTTCTCTGGACTGAACACCCTGCAAGGTTAAATTTACTCTTTTTATATATAAATAAAATGAACATTAGCCATCAATATCCAGGAGGTCTAGAAATGACAGAAGGAAGTTGAGAAATCGGCAGAAGTTTAAAGATTTGTTTTTCTTGGTCAGGTTATGAACAACTTTTTAAAATAATAAAATATTCTGCATTTAATGTCTTTTTTCCCTCCTCACTGATCCAGTAACCACAACATAAAAAGGACTTTTCAGTAAATATAGTTCTCTAAACATTTTCTTGTTTATCCAGGTCTTTTTGTGTTCCTGTTCCACTGTCTGATGAGGGAAAACGTCAGGAAACAGTGGAGGACTCACCTCTGCGTTGGACGATTTCGACATGATGAGCACTCTGGTACAAACTATAATGCTACCTAATTAATTGAGCTACTTTTCAGTTTGTTTTGGTTTATCAGTGTGTATTAAAAGTTTCCCTATTATGATGAAAATTATTATACAAATATTGATTTTACCACTGGTATCTTTGTCCAGAGTGGAGCAATTCAGCATCAGTGGGAGCCCTCCCAAAACCCAAAGAAAATGCTCCAAGAGCAGCGATGCCGTCGGTCCGTTCTGTCAAGTCCAACTCCACAGAAAGCACATCGGCTTCTTCTGATTCCAGCTCTGACTCCAGCCAGAGGGACTCATCCTGCAGGAGACCAGACCTGGGTGAGGAAACATACTGCTGTGTCCATACAGCTACCATATTGGTAATATTGGGTCATCACAAAAATAAACAGAAAAATATCCAGATCTTGAGGATCACATCAATTATCAGACTCACAGTCCCTTTGCAGTCAGAATCACAGTGAAGGTCACTGCTTGAATTAGATCCCATTAAATAATCAGTCTACTTTGTAATTACTCTTGTTTAAACACAGCTAAAAGGACATTCTAAAACACTTCCTTCACCTTCTGACAGTTCAATTTAAGCCTGATCCCAAACTCCCCAGCATGCAATCCTAACCAACATAAAAGTGATTTGTTTTCCTGCACCTCCAAACGGCTCACAGATGTTCCATTATCCTGCAGGTCTTTTTGTGAATGGCCTGGCTCTTCCTCGAGCCCAGAGAGGGCCCTCAGAAACAGGAGCTCCGCTCTCCTACAGGGTGACAAACCCAATACCTGGCTGGAGAAACCACTTGCTAAATGATCAGGCCCAACATTAAAACACTATGCATCTCCACCCATCACATAAAGCTTGGAAAAAATCAAACAGCCTGATCTTACCGTTCACAAGATGCATGGATCTAATCAATGCAGCGCAGAGACAAGTCTGTCAGTGCAGCTCCAGCTTCATTAGATAATTATTTATGCAGTTCTATTGTTGATTTTGTTTTTGCCAAATATTGTAAAAGAGCCTGTAATTGTGAAGACATGAGCAGTTGCATCAGTTCCTAGGAGGAGCTGGTTGCCAAGCAACTGGTGAGTCGAGCAATGGTGACAATGAACTGTGGTACGTGTTTTGTGTAAAAATAAAATTGCAAATTTAAAATGAGTTCTCCAATTGTGTTCACTGTGTCTTCTTTAAGTTTGAGTAAACATTTCCATCATTCCTCAATTAGTCAGACATTTTTTTTCAGTTGTGGTTTAGAGATGTTCTGTTCCTGTAAAATCTGGCACCTCGGATTTGATCAACATATGACAGCTCTTAGTCATCTCCGTGAACTAGGCCACCTCTGTTGCTCACTTTGATTTCACACATTTTAAAGTGTTTTCAAACTAATCTGGTCACGGGTCAATTTACAAAATGTTCAGAATATACAGAACATTTTTTACATATGTGTACAGATACAAGTCTGCAAATGGCACCATGTTTGACAAACTAACAGGGTTATTTCTGCTGATGCTTTTACTGTAAATAATCTGAAACTGAAGATGGTTAAGAGATCTGTCAAGTTACACAAAAATATTTTGCTTTGTTGGGAGCTGACTGTAAGAGATGTGTTGATCTTTGCAATATGCAACTCCTAATTTACAAGCTATATAAAATAAGAAAATGTGATAGAAAATCTTGTGAAAATATGTTCAGATAACCAGTATAAATCGATCTGTGTGTAATTAAATTCTATCACGTATGCTAAAAATAGATAGGAATTGAACACCACAGTGAATGAGTGACACTAATCTGTTGTTTAGCTGCTGATGCAACATCCTGCTCTAGAACACACTGAACTTTCTTTAAGTACAACTATTAAAATAAAGAAATCTGAAGATCTGAATAAAATCAGATACAAATGATAAGAGAAGAGCAGTCGTCTGATAATAAGAAGGTCGGTGGTTCGATCCCGGCTTCCACACGTCACCAAATCCCATATAGCCCCCATATCTGCAAATCAGGGGTGTGATTGAGTGTGTATGTGAGTGGGTGAATGTGCCTTTCAGTGTAAAGTACTGAGGGGTCAAAATGAGTAGAAAGCTCTATATAAGTGCAGCCCATTTCCCATTATATCAGTCCAGTCTATAAAAATGATGGAAAAAATGTTCCCTTTTTTGTAAGAAAAATAAAAGAAAGGGAAAAAAACTAATTCAAATGAACAGTTGGTGTTTATTTACTCAAACATCTACATAAACTAAAATATTCACCATTTTATCTTTTAAGAAAATGTATTACTTCTAAAATTTAAATCCAAATACCAATCAAGAACAGTAAATTAACTCTGATAGGAACTTTCAAAAACAGTCATTGAACTACTTTTTGAGTGAGTATTCACAGACTGAAGCAATCCACCAGTTTCTTTGAGTTCCAAGGTCCTGCTTGGATGCTAAGGAATTGCTTTTTGACCTGGTCTTTAACAGTCTGGTACACGACAGCTTTCATCTGTGAAAAAAAAACAACAAAAAACAACATGTACTATGAACTATGCAATGACACTGAGGCTTAACCATGAGAATATACACTGTGTGCAGAATTATTAGGCAAATGAGTATTTTGACCACATCATCCTCTTTATGCATGTTGTCTTACTCCAAGCTGTATAGGCTCGAAAGCCTACTACCAATTAAGCATATCAGGTGTTGTGCATCTCTGTAATGAGAAGGGGTGTGGTCTAATGACATCAACACCCTATATCAGGTGTGCATAATTATTAGGCAACTTCCTTTCCTTTGGCAAAATGGGTCAAAAGAAGGCCTTGACAGGCTCAGAAAAGTCAAAAATAGTGAGATATCTTGCAGAGGGATGCAGTACACTTAAAATTGCAAAGCTTCTGAAGCGTGATCATCGAACAATCAAGCATTTCATTCAAAATAGTCAACAGGGTCACAAGAAGCGTGTGGAAAAACCAAGGCGCAAAATAACTGCTCATGAACTGAGAAGAGTCAAGCGTGCAGCTGCCAAGATGCCACTTGCCACCAGTTTGGCCATATTTCAGAGCTGCAACATCACTGGAGTGCCCAAAAGCACAAGGTGTGCAATAATCAGAGACATGGCCAAGGTAAGAAAGGCTGAAAGACGACCACCACTGAACAAGACACACAAGCTGAAATGTCAGGACTGGGCCAGGAAATATCTCAAGACTGATTTTTCTAAGGTTTTATGGACTGATGAAATGAGAGTGAGTCTTGATGGGCCAGATGGATGGGCCCGTGGCTGGATTGGTAAAGGGCAGAGAGCTCCAGTCCGACTCAGACGCCAGCAAGGTGGAGGTGGAGTACTCGTTTGGGCTGGTATCATCAAAGATGAGCTTGTGGGGCCTTTTCGGGTTGAGGATGGAGTCAAGCTCAACTCCCAGTCCTACTGCCAGTTTCTGGAAGACACCTTCTTCAAGCAGTGGTACAGGAAGAAGTCTGCATCCTTCAAGAAAAACATGATTTTCATGCAGGACAATGCTCCATCACACGCGTCCAAGTACTCCACAGCGTGGCTGGCGAGAAAGGGTATAAAAGAAGGAAAACTAATGACATGGCCTCCTTGTTCACCTGATCTGAACCCCATTGAGAACCTGTGGTCCATCATCAAATGTGAGATTTACAAAGAGGGAAACCAGTACACCTCTCTGAACAGTGTCTGGGAGGCTGTGGTTGCTGCTGCACGCAATGTTGATGGTGAACAGATCAAAACACTGACAGAATCCATGGACGGCAGGCTTTTGAGTGTCCTTGCAAAGAAAGGTGGCTATATTGGTCACTGATTTGTTTTTGTTTTGTTTTTGAATGTCAGAAATGTATATTTCTGAATGTGGAGATGTTACATTGATGTCACTGGTAAAAAATAAATAATTGAAATGGGTATATATTTGTTTTTGTTAAGTTGCCTAATAATTATGCACACCTGATATAGGGTGTTGATGTCATTAGACCACACTCCTTCTCATTACAGCGATGCACATCACCTGATATGCTTAATTGGTAGTAGGCTTTGAGCCTATACAGCTTGGAGTAAGACAACATGCATAAAGAGGATGATGTGGTCAAAATACTCATTTGCCTAATAATTCTGCACTCCCTGTAATTACAACAGTTTAGACTTTTCCAAATGTGATAACCCACATACCTTGACACTGAGGTAGGTAGGAAGTCCCACCAAGAAGCTGTGCTCTCCCTTCTGTGCTACTTGACGGAAGTAACTGTAGAGGGCTCTCTTGCTAAGTCTGCTTGAGAAGTTGGGTCCACTCACATATGGAGAGCTGGGAAACAAGAACATGCAACATTAGAATAATACTCTACCAACAATTTAATGTTGGATAATCCAAACCTAATATTTACTTAGTAAATTTGTTGGAACATAGAGCGTGTGTTCCTGGTGATCTAAAAAATAAAGATCTTCAAAGTATGGAGTCTACACACCATGTAGTCTAACATGCAGTAAGTGCATCTGTTTGATCGTTCTACGCAAAAATTAGGTTATTACTGAAGATATTACTCAAAAACATTTTTTTAAAAAGGAAAAAGGTATTATCAAATAAAGTTTTATATTTATTAAACTGTGTTTTAAATGGTTCAGTTAAGGAACCAACTGCTTTAGGTGCAACATTGAATCAGGTAAGTACTTTTCCACCTCCATTTGTTTTGGACTTTAGGTGTGCTGCATTTAAAAACCTATTTGGCCACACAGTTCATTCACATCGCTGCATGTGGTTATGGTCTGAATAAGAGAAAGAAGGATTTCCAGCAGGCAGCACTTACTACTGAAACACAATTGCAGTGAGAAACCCTGGAGTAAGACTTCAGGAGCAAACTAGTTTTATTTATATAGATATTTGGAGGAAATATTGAGTGAGAGAGCACAAACAGGACCTGACATTAGAAGATGGTTGTTAAAGGTCAGTTATTAAATTAAGACTATGGTGCTGCTTACAGACTAAAATATTTATCATCACTCATGTTTAGGCAATAATGTTTTTCTGTGTGAATGCGTCTTAACAAAATAACCACTGGATAGAATTTAATAAGACTCTTATAAAGTTATCATTGGATGTTCATCTACAACTGTTAAAACATCTGGTTGTCAAACTGACCTTGATGTAATAGCTGAGAGTCATTTACAATTAGGGCTGGGGGAAACCGATTATTTTTAAAACGATTATTCGGGCGATTATTTTATCGAATAGTCGACTATTCTAATGGATAATTAGACGATTATTCTAACGATTATTTTTCTGTTGCACGATTAATAAAAACCATAAAATTTCAAATAAATACCCCCCCGCCCCCAAAAAATGTAATAAATTACTTAAATGTACAACTGTTTTCAAAGCCAAACATCTTCTGCTTAAAACAGAATCAAAGCAGTGTTCTACAACATGGAAGAGCTGTCAGTATTTACTCTTTTACAGTACAGTAACTCTAGTTTAAAGGTTTGGAAAAACTACTAAGTTGTAGTAGTAAACAAAACACTGTGAGGTGCACAGTATGGACATTCCTGAGTGTTTAAGACAAAATAAAGTGACAGTTTCTAAGGAAGAGCTGCAGTTTGACATAAATCTCTTGTTTTAAAGATTTAAAAACTGCAGAGCAAAAACAAACACTGTGCAGTTCACAGCATACATTCCTGAGTGTTAGTTAAACTATTTCATCGTCTCAAAATAAAACTGAACTGTTATTCTGTTAGTGTGTGCAGTATAGCACTGTGTTCCTCCCTCATCACCTCCTCTGTATTACACTCTGAATCGCTGTAGAACAGGAGGAGTCATTATATTTATATTTGGCTAAAGAAACTACCTATTATTTAGGTTATTATCTAGGTTATTTATGCATTGGTATTTAACGTGAGTCTCTGAAAACAACTGAAGTTAAAGGAAGACTAACTTCTAATAAAGTCATCGGCAGATAAATGTGGTTTTAGTGTTAATATTGTTGAAGCCACAGCTGTTGACAGTTAGACTGAGAAACACAGCTAGACGAGCGGCGCGCGCTCCCGTGGCGACAGGCGCGAGCACCGCTGACCGGACGGTCGCCTCCTCCGCTCCGAACCGAACCAAGAACCGAACCTCATGGTGAGGTCCAGTTAGGGCAGGGGGCGAGCCAGGTGTCGCGCTAACCGCGGGCCCTTGTAGCTCCTCAGGAGCGCTCCAGTGTCTCCTTGGCTGCCCCCCCCCCCTCCCCCCTCCCCCCTCCCCAGGACCAGGTTCTGGGTTTTCCCGGTCTGAACGGACCTGGGTCTGGACCTCCATTTGGTGATGCCTGCTGCAGAGGAACGTGTTGCTCTTTGGTGAGGCTAGCTTTTTTTTTTTTGCTTACAATCGTCCCTGTTGCTGAGAACAAACGTTCAGAAGGTCGATTTAGCAGGATTTTACCACAGCAGCAGCAGTCAGGGCGGTGAGTCTCTTCATTCTCCTTCCTGGAGCAGGTTTCTGTCCTTTGCTGCTTTAAAGTATTCCTAAAACTTTGAGGTAGAGCGGCGGGTTGTGTTCTGGTGACATGTAGAGCTTGGGAGTGCAAGCTGCTGAACCTGAAAGCTTTTAGAGACGGAGTTCGGTTCTCCATGCGGCTTTGTTTTGGTTCCCCGCGTGCGTGTGGTGTGCGCGCGCGACGCGTCGACTTCCGGATTTGACGTCGACGTTTTTTTAAAATCGATTCGTCGACGTCATCGACGAATCGCTGCAGCTCTATTTACAATACACACTCCAAGTGTTAACAGATAACGCAAAATGTTGCATAAGATCATGCAGGTTACTTTAAAGATTTAACCAAACCAGCAACGACACCTAGGGCTGGATGTTATTACAACTTTCCAAACTTATACTATGGTACTACCATCTGCCTAGACAGATTTGTGAATCGAACTTTAATGCTGAATGTAATTTAGGACATTTTAAATATTTCTAATATATTTTTAACTTTTATAAAGATCCAACAAACAAGTATTAAATTGTCATACATCATGGAACAAAGTGATTAAAACAACATATATGATAACCATTCTAACAAATGTATATTGGATAATTAATATGCTATCTAAAAGTTTTCAAAAAGCTCATAATGTTACAAATGTTAATACCATTTCTAAAAATAACTTTTTCTGAATACAGGTCTATGCAGAAGATGGAAAGTTAAAAATGTTCTTCTGAAGATCTAAAGCAGGTTATAATTCATCCACAAACCACAACAAGCTCTCTATAAAACACACAGCTGTGGTTGTACTCCATCATGTGCCCCATAATCTTATTCTTCACACACACACAAAAAAAACCCAATAACAGGACAGTCCAAAAATATTTAAGGTTCCAACTTCCTTCCACATAGCTTCTGACACCACTCCACTATTGATTCTGAGGGTAATAAATGCAGCAATGTTTGTTTATAGACCTAATTTAGAAGAGTTATGTCATTAAAGATGCACATTTTAGGTAATGAAATAATAAGTTGCACATTTGTAATTAAAGAGCCATACAGTCAATGTGGCTGAGATTTACATTAAAATGTACTACGCTTCCTGCAATACCTTACCTAAACAGTAGGTGTTGCTACAAAAAAAATGATACATCTGCAGGAATGGTATAAGAGACAAGTTTACTCACTCATGGTGGGAAATAAAATCTCAGCAGTTTTCAAAAATACTATTCTTAGAAATAATGTTGCTATCTCTGTAAACCCTGGTATAACTTCACCTACCAAAACCTAATACTGTAACTCTATTTCTCAACATAATCTTGATCAGTGTTTTTCAACCTTTTTTGGGCCAAGGCACACTTTTTCATTGAAAAAAAAAAATCACAAGGCACACCACGGGAGGAGGAGAGAGAGGGGGGGGGGGGGGGGGGGGGGG
>SSNR01000015.1:2290699-2330996 GCA_006937965.1 Callopanchax toddi
GTTCTGCTGTCAGAACTGTCTGAGCTTATTGATGGTTGATGATAATAATAATAATAATAATAATTGATCCTTTATTGATCCCCTTGGGGAAATTCATCTCTGCATTTGACCCATCCTCACTGTTCGAGGAGCAGCATAAAGCAGCATAAAGTTATCAGATGAATTTGGTCCAATCAAACAATTTTAACACTAAAACAAATTAATCTATCAGAACTGCAGCTGTTTTCTAAGGCTCACCCTGTTTTAATAGTTTTACTGTAGAAACCTTCTCATCTCCTGACAGTAAAGGATTAGATTTAGTTTACAGGTGATATTGTTTGATTTGTTAAATTTTAAGTCATCAGTTATGCTGAGAAACACAGCTGTGACGTGCGCTCTCATTATGACGACATGCGGGAGCACAGCTGTTCCTCACCGGTCTGACAGGTGATCAGAATAACGGGACCTTCAGTCAAAGAGAGGAGACACTGGAGAAAAAACCCGTGAGCCTCTCAGACCGTTAAAAAACCAGTGATACTGAGGGGGTTTACTCCGACTTTTTTTTTTTTTTTTTGCCAAATGTGCGTCACGTAGGAACAAAGCGACATGATGACGACCCAACCCAGTGTCCGTGGGCCCGCTGATCTGGTTTTATGGACTGGGCAGATCCAAGTATGAATTTTAAAATGTCGGGATGTTGCTGCTCCACCAGGAAACAGAGCCAGTCCAGGACTGGTTCTCCTGACCGGTGGCAGCGGGTCCGCGACCGCTTGCCTCCCCCTCCTTCTTGCCGAACCACTAACCAGGTTCAGGTCGGGGGAGGAGGCGTGCCGGTCCCGAGCGGGTAGCGTCTCACAGCGCGCCGCACGTCTCCCCCTCCTCCTCGCCGAACCACAGACTTGATGTGGTCCAGTTCGGGGTAGGAGGCGTGCAGGTGCCGAGCGGGCCGCGGTAGCGTCTCACAGCGCGCCGCGTGTCTCCCCAAAGTGCCCACCCTGCAGGTCCAAGTCTTGGATTTGCTGCGTGGTCTGACTGCAAACAGAACCGGAGTCTGCCATTTGGTGATGGCTGGCACAGACGCGCGATAATGGAATATTATTAGCAGATAATAATTAATTAGTTTTCAAAAAATATTTGTTAAACCAATAGGTGAATTTGAATAATTTCCCGCGGCACACCTGACGATCTCTCACGGCACACTAATGTGCCGCGGAACAGTAGGTTGAAAAACACTGATCTTGATTATAAAACTCTTGCAAAAAGGGTGATGGATGATATGTATGCCTTCAAAGAATGCTTTGCCTGTAATTACTTATTTACTGCTATTAGGTAAGTAATAAATATGGGTGCAAATTAACATTTTTAGGACAATTAACTGCTTCACAACTGAATACCATAGCAAAAAGTAGTAGTGCATTATGAAGCATTAGCACCTAAAATAATAGTGTTTAAAATTCAGTGTTTAAGCTGCAGGAAAATAACTGAAACTGACAGCAACACTGCAAGTAATGAGAAGAAGAGCCACATCTGTCCTGCACTCTAGCTAGTGGACATCAACTGTTGTCTGCATTTCCAAAGCCAGAAGATGGCAGGAGCCCCAGGCCATACAATGGCAGTCAAACAAGCCAGCCACGCAAGACACAAGACTTCTACTATATCAGTGGAAGAAGCAGCAGGCAAGTGTGGAAATCTACAACACAGTCACATAGTCTCTGTAAAAACAGGACATCTCAGAACGCCGTATCATTTTAAAACCTTTTACCTTTATTTCACCTACTATTTAGCAGGAAAAAAACAAAACAAAACCTGATATGTTGTATGTGACAACCTACCCCTCAACAACGATGCCCTTGCTGCTGTCCAGAACCTCAATGTCTTTATCTCCGAGACACCAGTTGATGCCGAGATTGTCATGAACTGGAGGAGTCACATGTCCGATGTTGCACCCGCTGAGAAAGACGATGTCGTGCTTCCTGTATGACTGAGGCAGAATTTCCTCCCATCCATTCCCCAGTCGCTTGTTGATAATTTCAGGCATTTTTTTGTTTAAATGCTCATGGTCTCCTAAAAATTAATCAAATTAACAAACTGCCATTACAAACTCTTTTAGTGTTGGTGTTCTAAATACGACTTTACATAAAAGGCTGGATGATATGCATTCTTATGAGTCTTAATAATGTAAAACTAAAATCCCTAACGAGTTGTAACAAGTTAATGTGTGTTCAAGATTTTGACCAGCTAATTCATCTAACTTCCTTTTTGCGTGCACACACACAAAAAGTTTCTTTTAAATAGTTTTATTCTCAATGCAACAAATTTTAAATTTAAAAAAAGGGGGTAAAAATTCATTTAAATGTAAAATAAATAAAATGTAAAAATGTTACCAGCCTGTTTCTTGGATGTAGCTACAGATTTAACACACAGATTAATCTTTTCTAACATCTAATGATGCAAAAAGTCAAAACATATAAACCTTTTTTTTTTTTTTAATGGTGTGAAATATGAAATATCAATTTTACCCAACACCATGCTGGTGATGTAAAGTGGCTGGATGAAGAGGCTCAGTAATGCACCCTGAACCCCGGTAACAGTCCAGCGACACAGCTTGTCACAGCCGGACATGCAGCACACTTTGGCACCATACACACTCGGCGCGAGGTGATCCACAGGGACGAGCTGGCTCTTGATGTGATACTGCAGCTTCATTATGGATGAAATGTTTTCATCTGAAGACCTAAAGAGGAAATTATATCAAATTACTGGTTTAAAACCAACCCAAAGCAAAGGTTATGTGGATTTATAGAAATACTGTCCAAATTAAAGGCAACATTTTGAAGCTGAATATCCCCAATAATGTTAAATAAAGAAATAAAAACGTTTTAATTCCTAACCTAAATTATTACTGTGTATTTTTCATTCAAATCCAGCTTTAAGAAATAAAGGAAGTGACTGGTAAACAGTTGGCTGTACTTAAAGTCGAAGTTCTTAGCTGCTCCCTCAGGGCACTGATTGGTGTAGAGATGCAGGCTGATTTGGGGTTTGAGCTGCAGCTGGTGGCTGTCTGCAGTACTCTCAAATATGCAGTTCTCCTTGGCCTTTGGATCAGCTTCAAAGAACAGCAAAAGCTGTTTGTACAGGAACCTGAACACAAGCCAGGACAAAAAAAAAAAATTATCCATTGTTCTTTCACTGAACCAGACACATTACTCAATGCTAGGAGTGAGCGAGTGCATTGAACCACTCCACCACTCAGAACTTCAGACTGAATATTAAAGGATTTATTCATTTTATTAATGAGTTATGATGTAATTTGTTAAATTGAGCAATTTTTCTTTCCAGCACTCTAGAAATTCAACTCTTAACTGTAAGCATTCTTGAAGTTATGAGGTGGTTATTCATTCACTAAAAGGTGCATTTTTTACCTCAGGAGAGCCCTTCTGGCGATGACGATGGCGTGGCAGTCGTGAACCACCGTCCCATTGTAACAAAGCCACAAGTTATGGCTTGAATGGCCAGCTCCTACTGCCACCACCTTGTAATGCTTGAGTGGATGACCTGCTGTATCCAACACATCTGTAAGAAATATGAAACAATTCAGTAAATATACAATTTGGTATGTATGGTGTACGGTGTACGGTGGGTAGGAGGTTTACCTGTTACCAAGATGAACACAGCCAAGTGGCTTTTACAGCCATAGAAATCAGGACACATTTTCAGGAGGCTGTCGAACTTCTCACTGCTTGAAGCTGCCATGTTATCCCTGTGCCAGTCGCTTCGCCAAACTAAAAAAAAACACAAAAATAAAAACTAAGACATCAACATAATCAGGAAAAATGCATTTTGATTAGTGAAAAAGCAAAACAAGCAGAAAAACAATGTTGCACATCTTTTAATGCTTCTACTAAAATTGTAACCCTTTTGTTTAATGTAATATTCTAATAATTATGAACAGGCAATTGAGGGTTTTGTTAAACTCCAATGCAGCCCAGTTCTGCACCTTCAGTCTCATCCCTTTCATCTGTACTGCTGAAGTTCTTGATCTCGTCCAGTAAAGACTCTTCATCCGAGTGCATGCTCTCAGGCGACATACCGCGGAGAGACAAGACAGTTATCTCATTATCATCATCATCAAGTTCGTCTTCCTGAGATGGAAAAAAAAAAACATCTAAGACCTGGACTGTAGTCTACTTTTTATAACAACCTTTACTTTTGATCTAGAGTTAATTGTTATCATTTCAAAACAACAAATACAACATAGTGTGAGATAAAAACTAAGAATGCACTTCTGTTATTAGGAATTGTTACCATATTCAAATTTCCTATGGTTAATAATACAGTTTTAAACATAATTTACTGTTAAAACTCTTTGTATTGATTGATGCAGAGTCCCAGTAGAACAGAAACAGCAGTGAAATGCACCGGGGATTTGTAAGAGAGAAGCAATTCTGCAATGTGGTGGCATTTTAGTTACTTTTAACTGTTGAGGGAAAGCGTTTTCAGATGGTCTCTTCACCTAAACAATGTGAGTCAAGTAAGATGATGTGATGACTGAAACGTGACTCTAATAGGTAATATGAATTTGCTTGCTTCATTACAGCTTAGCAAATCTGCTAACCTTTTAGCCTAAATTTACTTGTTAAATTTATTATGCTGTTGTAACTGGAGATTCTGAGTGCTCATATACTTGCTAGAACAGCTAAAATAACAATATACTTTTTGGTAAAACAATTCCAATATGCAATCTTAACTTTCCCCTTTTCTATCAATCCCTTCACAATAAGAGCACCATTTAAATGCAATGTGTGCTTAACTTAAAATACTCTAAGGTTTGAAGCTCATTGACATAGGATACAGTCTCGTCCCCTTTAAAAACCAAAACACAACACATGGTGCTTGTGATATTAAAGCTTCTGTTTAAAGTCAGATTTGTTTAGCCCAGTTTTAAAAATGCAATCTTTAATTATACTAATATATATTTTCAGTTTTGAACAGCTTCTACATCAAACAGACCAGACAAAAAACTTACAATAAGGTTTCATTTTTGGTGCTGTGCAATTTGATTGTTGCCGACAGCATCATTTAAGATTTAGAGGAAAAAATTCAAATGATAAACAAAACACATTAAACACATAGCATTCAATATGAGACAGCAGCTGCTTTCTGAGAACCCCTACTTTTTTTTTTTTTTTACCTCATTTTCCACCAGCACATCCACAGAATCAAGTTTATCTTCTAGGTTATGGATGGGAGACGTCTCTCTTCTTGGGCTATCAGCACTTTCACAAAGTGAAGGCTCTTGTGCTTTGTTGTATTCTTGAGCAGCTTCTTGACTAAAGAGAAGAAAACAAACTATTAGAGCAGCTAGAAAGGCTGAAGGGTGGCATATAGCAAGGTTTCCTGGTGCCTAAAAAATAAATTTTCTCCATGTCGATCACGATCGAAGGTATTGCTGGTAGATCACAGGACAGTTACACCCCTGAGCCTCACTGATCAAAGAATTATACACCCAATTTAGACTGGACACAGATTATGATGCTACTCAGTGGCTTGATTTGAGATGACAGCCAAATTAAGTAGGTCGCATCAAAACATCTAAATTACTGTCAACAAAAAAGAAAAACTTTTTAAATTTTTGTTGTCTTTTTCACAGATTTGGAGGGCATTTCCCTAATATTGCATTGTACTTAACTTTCTGTTCCTGGGATGGAAATCGAGAAAGTTATGGAAAAAGGTCCTTTAAAGTGTCCCTAATTTGGCCAAGATTTGTCCTATTGTTAAAATTCAGCTCTTAGTCAAAATCGAAATATATATATATATATATATATATATATATATATATATATATATATATATATATATATACACACACACACACACACACAGCATGCCAGCTAAGAATTAGGTCAAACTGTTTCTGTTGGTTATAAAAAGGATACGATCATGCAGAAAAAAATGACTCTCTCTTCAAAAACAGTCTAGCTTGTCCAAACAAATGCACACACATTATAATCACACCAATGACCCAAAAACAAAATATTTCAATACCTCCACTCTGCAATACTGCCACAGACTGCTGTATCATTTGCCAGAGCAACTTCAGGATGGAAATCCTCCTCACAGTCTGCTTTTGGATACTGAAATACTGAAGCACGTTTTCTTAGACTGTATTTACCTGCCATACTTGCCAAGCAACCTGTAGAAAAATTAAACTAGATTAGTATGAGAATTACATCCTATAACAACCAGCACCACATCTTATTGAGCGGCTTCACTGCTGAAAGTTTGGAAATTTAATAAGATGTTAAAATACTCATTTGTTCACAAACATAAATGTAAAATATCAGGTTCATGGTAACTTTCCCTTGGGGCATCAATTACAGCTGGAAGTTTACAGCATAAACATAGCAAACAAACTCAGTCTGAACACAGATACCAAAATATCACACAAAAAAATCATTTACACAATTCCCAAAAACCTGCATAGTTTGAGAATTACTTTGACATCAGAATCATATTTATTTAAATTTGTAGTAATGTAAAAATACATGTGTTTTCCTGTTGATGGACTAACCATACAAGAATTAAAACATTAAAAATATTAGCAACTCTTGTATTTTAATGTTAGTCAAAGTAATAACGACACATTGTCTAAATGTATAATGCAGCTTAATCATAGTATGCTAACAAAGAGCAGATTAGGAAACTGAGATCGGTATAAATTGATAAAGTTTGGTAAAGTTTTTAGCTTATAGTTAGCTTTGACAATCCGATTAAAGCTAATCAGGCTAATGGTTAGCTGGTGTAAACAAAATGTGACTAAAGCCAAACAATTAAAAGCCGGCATTAAAAATATTCACGTATTTTGCGTTTGTAAAACAAAAACGTAACTTCACCATTTATTCATGTTATGCACTGCTAAAGTCTTTAGAGTTAATCCTGTAGCTAACCTGCTAAGCTAATTGGCATTGGTGTGCTTTCACGAGGCGCTTCCTTTTCTCTCACTTTCACATCACACGATAGTTGTACAGAAACTGAAGGACGCTAAAGTATTTACTTAATATTTACCCGAAAAGAGATAAACGTCTAAAGTCTCACCTTTCAGCAACACTGACTCCTCAGCTGAGAAAAACCAGTCAGCAGTGGATGTGCTGTCTGAGTCAGGTGTGAAGGTCAAGATGGCGGCTTTGAAGGTGAATGGTCAAACGATTCATTCAGGCGAAATACACCAACATTGTAAAATTAATATGACAAGGTATCTCATAATTATGATTTAGTATCCCCAAACTTTATGTCTCAGTCTCATAATTATGACTTAAGTCATAAAAATAATAATTTATCTTTTATTGATCCCTATGAGTATTTCTCTGCATTTGACCCATTCTCATGGGCAGTGGTTCTGTCATTTGGATGGAGAAATGGCAAAAGTATCTTTAGTTTCATCATTGTGGCAGAAATGGGCTTTAATAGTCCCAATAGCACATCAAAATTTAAAATAAAGTAAAATCTAATACTTTTATTGATTTTATTTTTATTTTATGCATCTTATGCCTATTTTGTGAATGAGCATGTACTTTGTGTATTTCTATTACCGGTATTTGTTTTTCAGCCTTTAAAAAAATATTTGCTTTAAACCAGATTTAGTTCCCTTCTGGAAAGAGGTCTCCTCCAATATCTTCAAGCTTGCTGGGATTTGCTGCCATTTAGTGCATCAATGATGTTGGACACAGATACACTAAACCCAGCTGTCCCAGTTCAATCAAATGGTTTGGCTGGTTTAATTTCAAGTCTTGTAGCAGGAAAATTCAATCTATCACATCTATCTATCTTGTTCTGCATATGCACAATGTTTTTGGCATGTGTGATCACATACATTTGAACATCTATGACATGCACCATTCCTTGTAAGAGCAAAAGAAGTTCAGTAAAGCTCAATAAAAACTAAACAAACCAAGAATAATAAAATAACATCTAACACTCTGAAGCATTAGGGTGAAATCACCATGTGAACTCAAAATGTACAAGATGAAATCAGAAATTTCCACAGTGAGTCAACATCACAAAGTCTAATCTTTATTTACGCTGTTAATTCTGTTTGGAAACCCCTCATGTTGATGGAACTGAGATTGAATTTTGAAAAAGAAAGCACAGATATGTCATGTTTTATGTATAAACACAGTAAATAAGTAAATAACTACAGAATGGTTTTATTTCAATGAATTTTAAATTTGTGGAGTCACTCACACGCACCTGTTCATTCATGCAAAACACACACACACACACATACACACACACACACACACACACACACACACACATACACACACACACACACACACACACACTTCATCTTCAATGATGAAATGATTATGCAGGAGTTAAAATGAGGCCATTTCTTTTCTCTCACACACACACAGACACACACACAGACACACAGACACACACACACACACACACACACACACACACACACACACACACACATCAGTCAGTGTGTGTCATTATGTACAGTAGAAACATCTTTGTGATCATTATGAAAATTAAAACTGAACACTGTTTTCCTTCCCATTGACTCGAGAGAGAGACTTCTTTTGTGTTTTCTGCCAAATGGGCCTTTCTTATGAGAGTGTGTGCTCATGCTTCAATGTGACCGCGCTTCACATGAGACTGTGAAATATAAAGTCAAGCCCATCTCATGAGATCCTGCCGAGGCGCGGCGGTAACAATCCCATGTGTCATCGTCATTTTTAAATACCACCTATTCCCTCCCTGTTTCCACTCTCTTGTCTCTTTCTGTTCCATCTTCTCCTCCCTT
This sequence comes from Callopanchax toddi, assembly GCA_006937965.1. NCBI lineage: Eukaryota > Metazoa > Chordata > Actinopteri > Cyprinodontiformes > Nothobranchiidae > Callopanchax > Callopanchax toddi. The sequence continues at coordinate 2,299,491 of SSNR01000015.1, forward strand.
TCTGTCTTCATGTTTTTTTATTCTTTCACACCCACGCTCTCACTCACAGACTGAGAGATTTCCCTGTTTATTTTTTTTTTTTTTTTTGATAGGAAAGAGAAATTACTGTGGTAGTGGTTTTTTTCTGCTTAGGGACACTGTTTCCCCGAATACATTGTCACAGTTTCAGTGCTGGAATATGGACAAGCAAAACTGTGAAAAACCGAGCCTGTTTGACAATTTTTCTAAGCATATGTCAGTGTGTTCATGTGAAAGTGTGATTGTGCTTGGAGAGCTTGTGTGTGTGTGTGTGTACTGATGTTGAGCATTGCTATCGATGGCTGGCTGTCAGGGATGACATTGTTATGTATCATGTTAATTAACACTGAAAATGAAAGCTTGAATTTAAAACAATTAGGAACCCTCAAGCTGATTTTTTTCTTCTTTTTGTCCACGGGATGGTAGAATTATCTGGATAAATTAAATCACTTATCCACTTAGTCCAAAAAAAAAAAAAAAATCACAGTCTATTTCTGCTAATTATTAGTTTTCCTAGCATGTGCCATGGAGACAGCAGTGGGGTTTTTTTCAGCATCTAATTAAATTTCAATGTGAATTAAAATTTTGTGATTTGAAAATCATAATTAAAACAATGTGAAATCACAGTTTATAAAAATACATTCCACCTCCTGCTAAAAAGCTACATGATGTCATGAGAATCAAGCCAAAAAGGGTAAACCTTCATGTAAACAGGTTTCATGAATATATATGTTATTCTAATTTTTAAAAAAAATAAAGACCTAAAGAAATGCATATTGTCTTTCATGCAGGGTTTTAAACTAACATCTTATGTCAAGAAGTACTTGAGTTAGCGGTTTTGGTCAAATCTTGAAAATGACATCATGAATGATCTCACACAATATAGCAAGATCCTGCATTTTCAACAACCCCAAAACAATTCTAAAAAAGATATAAATACATGTATATATTTAAATATAAGTCAGGTGGATAGCAGTGGCTGTAACGCCTCACCTGGAACAGCAACACTGTTGGGCTTGTTCTGGCACTCAGACATCTATTCTGTTTGCTATACAGCTGGACAAGAAACGAAAAAAAAATAGATCCTGCATTTTCTGTCAGCATACTTCTTGAAGTATGTTATGAACGACTCTCAGCTTCTATGACACCAAGTTTTAGCTCAGCATCTGTGAATTTGACTGACTTAAAGCCATTTTTGTGCTGGCTAAGTTACCTGTGATCATCTTAAATCAGGTTGACTTTAGTTGTTTTGTACATTGCACACACGATGGAAAACATTATTGGCCATCTCTCACTTTTCGTCTGAGTTATAAGATTCTGGTTCATAATGAATGCTGGAAATTCTGACCTTTTTTCAAATATTATTTAGAGTGTGATATTTTGTGGGCTGTGTTAAAGACAATGTGCCTCATTTACCTAATTAAAAGGCCAAATGTATTGTGTTTTTCTAAAGTGTTGACCTTTATGGTGTCTGGTTGCACATTTTACTCAATTAACTACATGCACGCTGAAGAAATATACCACCAGCAAGTGAGACAGCTGCAGGATTCCTTTCATTTTGTTCAGAACCATATGTTTGGTCTATAACAAAGACACCTGCACAGAAAGGTCATGCATGTTTTACAAAGTAACCTTTAATTTTGAGGAGCATGAGCAAAAGATTTGTATTCTTTGTGTTACTTTCAAAGAGTCATATTTTCTTGCATACTTTGACAGCAACACAAGACTGAGTCAATGCATATTTAAAAAAGAAAGAAAATGCAGACATGCTCCCTATAATCCTCTCAATCATTTTAAACTATCAAACTGGTAAATAACGTATTCCCATCCCTGTCATCATGCACCGCTGAGCCAGGATAGCTGGACATTTGTTAAAATTTTGTTTCTTAAATGACTTTGACAGATTTTTTTCCCCATCCTCACCACTAGAGGGTAAACTTCCTTTCCTCCTTCTCACCCCCTCTCTCATTTTTTTCCTGATTCTCTCACATGACCTACAAATCATCAGTTAGACAGGGAGTGCAGAGGTTTTAATCCAGCTCTGCTCCCTCTAAATGCTCTCAGACTGAGAATAAAAAGCTGAAACGCCACAATCCAGCTGTTTTATACCTTCTTAAAGCAGCACAGGAAGTAGGAGTTGCAACCACTGTTCCGATCAAACAACCTGCTAAAATGTAACTAGAAGATGATCGCATATTCAAAACAAAAATTTAAATGACTCTTTTAAGGGAGGAGAATGAGATGCAACACTTTTGCTAGCGATACACCCAATATTTTGCACACTAAGGTGACATTAATATGGGGTGAACTAGATTTTTTTTCTCATTGCATTTGAGTGAAGCACTTTTTAAGCCTCAACAAACTGTACAAGTTGCCTTCAAGGAAAGAAATTAAAACTATAACAGAAGTATTTTATAAATATTTTACCCATGCAGAAAATTTGATAGGTTTATATCATTTTGGAGGAATTTATTATAAGGATGTGTGTTTGAAACAGTATGCCCTGAGAATCTAATCTCCTGAGTGTTTGCTTGCTTTGAGAAGGATTTCTCAATTGGTTTAAAAAAAAAATTGGAACACATTTTAATTTCTGTTTTAGTACAAAATCCCTCAGTAGGCTTTTCTTTTGCACCACTGCAAACTAACATGTCCAATAATATCCTAATTATTGCCTCTGAAAGGCAGGTGGGAATGGTTTTGTCTGTGTTTGAATGTGTGTGTGTGTGTGTGTGTGTGTGTGCGTGTGTGTGTGTGTGTGTGTGTGTGTGTGTGTGTGTGGGGGGGGTATTTGTCTGTAGAGTTAGCAAAATATCTCATAAACCACTAGAAACTTTCAGAAAGTATAACCAATACATAAACATGGCTGTAACGTGGGAGTTTTACACATATTGACCTATAATTTGGTCTGTTAGTAGCTGAGAATCATACATACTTATTAAAAACTCTGGCTTATATAAATCAACACTGTTTGTTAACAACACATCTCATAAACCACTGGATAAATGTGATGAAACTTTTAGACAGTAGTGCATTCTGGGGATCAGCATGTTCAGCCCCCCGCCTTCAACCCAGCTTGCAGACCTAGCATTGACTCTTCTCCCTGCAGTTGGTGGACTCCTGTGGAGGTGGCTGAGTCCAGCTGAACCCCACAGCCAAGGCTCAACCACCAGGCTGATGAGCTCCTCTCCCAGGTCTGGCTCCAGGATGCCCTAGCCTCCTTTCCCTGGGCATGTTCACTTGTGATCATCCTCCCTCAAAGTCAGTGTAGCTCTGGACTGGTCTGTTGTGGTGAAGAAGGAGCTGAGCTGAAAGACAAAGATCTCAATTTAATGGTCCATCTTCATTCCAACTCTCACCTATTAAATGTTGATCAAGACTGAAAGAACAAGATCCTGGATACAAGAAAGGAGGTGTTTCAGTGGCTCTTTTAAATTTGAGAGAAATGAGGATCTCTGTCATCTGAGTAGAGCTGCTGCTCCTCATCAAAAGGAGCTGGCTGAGGTGGTTCAGGTATCTGAATAAGATTCTCCCTGGTTGCCTCCCTTTGGAGGTTTCAGGGCATGTTCCACTTGAAGTAGAGCCCAGAGCAGACCCAGAACTCTCTGGAGGAGTCATATACCCTATCTTTACTGGGAATGCCTTGGGATCCCCCAGGAGTAGCTGGAGAGGAATGTTTTATCTTCTTGAGCATGTTACCTCAATGACCCAACCTTGAAAAAAATGAATGCATGGATGTGATGGTGTGTTTATCATAGCCGTGTAATGTTGCTGTTACACAATATAAACTCAGAAAGATTAAGGTGAAAAGTGAAAATAGATATTTAGTAGAGTTTCTGTGCTCTATATGGATGTATTAAAAATATCTAAAATAGTGGATTAAAAATGATCAGTAGCTTATAATGATGTATTTGTGACATGATGAGGTACAACCTCTGACAAACACAATTATGTGGTGCGTGTTGAATAAAGAGAGATGCAGAGTTCTACACATCCTTTCTTTTAATCTCAACATATGTTCTGGGTTGCAGCGAGACACAGATCACTCTTTCATCCTATCGTGAGCATGCAATGTTTTTGTAGTAAAATCATAGAAGGAGATCATTGAAGGGTTTGGCCAAAATGCACAGATTTTTACTCTCTCCTCAGAGAAATGGAGGACCAGGAGTTTATAAGGAAGTGTTTTTTAGAGCAGCAGACCATCTACACTTTGTGCTGCTTCTGCCTTCATCCCCCAGTTTCCTCCTTGCTCACTGTAGCTGCTGCCTTATGCATCTTTTAAAAGATGAGAGGGAGGCTCCACTTTCTCAAGCCATTTCTGGCAAGAAGGGAGAAAACGTGAGAGGGATGGAGGAGAAGCTGCAGCAGCACGCCAAGCCCACCTAACACATGCAGTCACTGTTCTAGAAAGTATTTATATAAAGATGAATCATCCTTCGTCTCTCTCTCTCTGTTTTCTGTGTCGTGAGGTCTTCCCCAAATCCTGCCTCCTCTTCCTCCGCATTTCGTGCTGCTCTATGCGAATCTCATCAGGATAATTATTCGTGCACAGGCATCCGAAGCACAAGCATCTGCCTCTCCTTCTGTTGACCTCCCCCTGCCTCCCCCTCATTTTTTTTACATCATGTCCTCTCCTCCCTTCACCTACAGCTTTCACTTCTTTTCCCAGCACCATCATCCCATTTTCTACCTCTTCCTCCCTTGTTCAAGTCTTTTATTTCTTGAGCAATTCTCCCATTTATTAGCTACTTTGTGCACAACAGAATAGCTGCTGCAAGGGGAGAACAAAGGGAATTTTGCCCTAAAGAGTAAGACAAAATCTTCTCATTTTAAATAGGTCATTGCAAAAATGCTGCAATCGAAGACTGCAGACCATGTTTCCGTTACAACAACCTCAGAGAAGGGTTATTTGATATGCAGCTGCCTCATTCAACTATCACGTGCATTATTAGAACACCCATTTGCAAAAATATCATTTTACCTTTAACTGTTTTCTGAAAGCTTTTTATCTCCTAAATGTTTTTTATTGTTGTAAAACTAAAACAGAATGACTTTGAAGGACACTCAAACAGAGGAGCATTATATCCTGCTAAGGAGAGCACAGGAAAAGTGCAGTTATGAGGGTTTTGACGTGTCCTATATGTGCCTTTAGATACCTAATGGAATCAATACTGCAGCAGGGGTGTGTGCAGACAGCTTTTACAGGATCCCTCTGCTTTTCACAAAGCATGTGGTCAACAGATGCTGACCTTATATTATCCACATTTAAGATGATAAATGTGTCTGTGAAGGTAGGACCAACACATTGCTAACCTGAGACAGGAATCACATCGAGTGACTCACTGGTATAAAACCACGTATGGTTTTAGTGTCCTGAGAAAAAAACAGACCTATCTCACAGAGTAACGGTGAAACATGAACATGCAGCTTTGCACACACACACACACACCTGAAATTTATAACAACACAGTCAAAGCAAAAAGACTAATAACAGCAGAAAAAAAGACATCTACAGTTGTTTCACACATTTTGGCTTTGCCTCTAATTGGCAGCAGATTAAGTGCAGATCTCAGCAGATCAAGAGCCCCTTTGTAGTGAAATGAATTGTTAAAAGTCTTGGCTCAAAATGCAGCGAGCAACTGCCTTAATGACAGACATCTTGAGCAGTTAATCAACTTGGTGATTGTTTTCTTTTAAGTTCCCCACCTTTCACCCACACATTATTCCACCTATAATGTCGTCACTCAGGGGGCAACAGACTCGTAGAAGTGATTTACACAAACAGGTCTTCTTCATGGCTTGTAATGAACTGAGACCTGCTGACTTATTTTAGCAATGTCCAGAAGGACAAACATACCAAAGTCTGCAGCTATATGCTAAAACCTGAAGTTGCCTTTAGCGCCAAAGTCCGATTGTTATTTGTAGGAAACACCGTTTGCATTGAGCTATTTTGCCTTCTCTTAGCTCAACTAGCATATTTAACAATAATAATTATATCTAGTGGCCCAGGTTCTTTAAATTCATTAGCATTTAGCTGAAAACATCCTCAATAATTTGAGGTTTATGGGTTTCTTTTTGTTTGCATCTTCATTTTGTGTATCTCTAATATTAGAAGACCAGATTTGTCCTGACGCCTGCATTTTTACTGCTTACCTTAATGCCATTTTTGGACACATCTGTTAGAACATTTTTCTTGAACTTGCTAAAGCTATGAATGTTCTAGCTTACTTCTCTGCTATGGAGAGCTATCATATGTATATAGCTGTGGATCAACAGGTAGACAGATGTCTGCTGATCAGATGGTGAGAGGTTTCAGTCCCCAGTTCCAGCAGACTGCGTGCTGAAGTATACTGAAACCCAAAGTTTCCCCCAGGAGCTGTCCAAAATGGTTACTAGACTTACACATTTCCTGTAAAACTCTCCATGAAAAGTGACTATTTTTAATTTACCACTGACCTGATGGAGCAACACACTGTTTTGTTAATTAGATCTGCTGAAATTTCAAATTATTGTGTATATTCCAGGATACAAGCTGAGACATGAAGCTCTTTTTTAAAAAACAAATATTCTCCAAGATTTGAACATTGTTGTCCTGTTGGTTGTGCAAATACTTGTGCACTTGTGCATATTTAAATTTGAAAGCAGTAACCAAGAGACACAATTTGTGATTTAAATATCTGCACAAATCTCTAAATGTACATGTATAAAAAAACATTAATGTAATATGTGAGGCCCAGCTAATCAAACATCTAACTGCATATCAGATCATCAAAGTAATGTGGTAGTAATTCACACCAAAGCAGATTTACGCTACGGTTTGCATGAAATATGGGGGATGGGAATTCCTCCTCACCACAGCAGGGAGGCTGTATGCATATTTAGATGGCAACGAAAGCATAAAGTACAGCGTACTGTATGGAGACGTTTCAAGGGCAGGTGTTGAAAAGTGCTCTCTAGTTGAAAATCAAAATGCCCACAGTATGAAACTCTGCAATTTTGCAAATATAATATAGGCATGATCCAGATGAAATAGGCTTTATATAATACACAAAAGAGCAGTTAGTAACAGAGAGATGGGTAAGTGGGGGAATCTGCATGACATTGCACGGTTGAGACATATTAATTAAACCTGAATGGCCAGTTGAGGATCATTCATGCTCTGGACCCATATCCCACAATCCTCCTTTGAGTTAGAAGACTTCAGTCCCAAAAATAGAGCAGGGTGGATTAAACATGAATGTGATTGTTTGATGAGTTTTGTGTGTGTGCGCGCTCTTTGGGTCTTTCCCCAGAGCGATTCTGTTCTTCTCCAAGGTGATGCTGGTTACCATGGCAGCAACACCAGCTCTGAATCCCTCCTTCTTCCTCTTCTTCATCCCTCTATCTTTTACTCTCCCCTTCTGTTTTTCTGCTCTCCAATCCCCCTCTTCCCATCATTCTTCCTCCCTCTTTCCTTTTTTTCCCTGGCTCTGTCACACACCACAGTAAGCAGGCCACCAACCATCATTTGCACGACACAGTTGGTCCTCATCCAAGCTCGCTCAATCCTGGCAGGGAGATGCTGTGTGTGGAAATTATAGAAATGTTGCACAAATGACCAAAATGCTATTTAGTAAGTTCTTTATAAAAAAAAAACAGATTTTCATATTTTCAATCTTCTGACTTTTTACCCCCTACTTGTTGAATTACAAAATAGATACACATCTTTTATTGAAACCTTGATTTTTCTGTGTTTATTTGGGTTTATTAACCAAACCTGCTGTTTTACATGCAGCTTTTCTTATGTTTTCGCTTTTTTCCATCAAATAAATGCATCAGAGGAAAAGAGACCAAAACAAGATAGAGAAGAGCAACGAAGAGCGGCAGAGGTTTACCATCTTGGCGAAATGTGTGTGTGCTCACTCAGTGTGGGTATGAGTCTACAACAGAATGTCTGTTCAAATATATGCATGTCACTAAATTCAAATCTATATTTTTATTTGAGTCATTAATACTGCTTGTAAATGATGACTCATGTGGGATGGCTAGATGGGCCAGTGCATAAGGATAAAAATGGAGGTGTGTGTGGAGTGTGTAGCTGGGATCTGATCCCGTGCGTCAGTTTGTGTCCCCCCCACTGCAGAGCAAACGAAGAGGGTGTGGCCGGTGGTCAGACAGGGTTCCAGCCTCAGTCTTGGTGTACAATAACAGTAATTCAATTGAACGAGAGAGCTCTGGCCTGTGGGATTCACTGCCTGTGAATGTGTGTGTGTGTGTGAGTGTGTTTTAGTCATTAGGAAACCTGATCCTGTAGCTCCCTCCCTGAGTCTGAATGAATAAGTGATCAACCTATTTACACTGTGTGTGTGTTCATCCATGTGTGTCTTTGTGTTTGACTTTCCTTTGTGTCTTCATGACCCTCTTTCCCACTCCTACTGTTTTTATTCCTATAGTGTTTATTTACCATTTTAAATCCCCTCCATTCTTTATGATACCTGTTTAAATCTACCTAAGTACTTCATTATTGTTTTGCTCATGTATTTCCAGTGCTGCTGTCTTTTTCATTTCCAAGTATCTCTTTGTTGCTGCATAAATATTTGTCTAAACAACAAAACAATAGCAAAACATAAACTTCAATTAAAATACTTTTAGATATTCACAACACTTTAAAGTTCTCCTCACCAAACTGAGAAGTTCTTCTTTACTCTGGCAAATCTGCTGTTAAAAATCTGTTTGGATTTAGAAACTAAAACTATATGGTGAAAATGCTCTGTTTGTGCAAAATATATTAAAAAGAAAATTGAGATTTTGAAAAATGTGTATATTTATTGCTATAGCTAAATAAAACATATTTATCACGTTTGTAACTTAACATAATTTTTAAAGACTTAAAAAATGTATAAGTTATAATAATTAACAATTAACTATAAAACTGAGATTAAAGCAGCGTAAAAACATGTCCATCTCCTATATTTTGACTTCCTTTTCCAACTCCTCCACGCCTCTTTCCACACCCCACAGAGCCGGTTCTTGGCAGTGGGTCGACCATTCTGGGCCAAACAGAAACAAATGGCAACTTCTCCCTACAAGAGCATGATGCTCTGAAACACACACACACACACACACACACACACACACACACATGCACACGAGCACGACAGGACTTGGCCCGATCAAGCACCCTCGGGCAATCAGAGGGAGACACATAATGAACTGTAGATCCAGTCTGATTGAACATACAGTATGTACCAGCACGAGCAAAAGCTCATGTGAGCAATCATCCATGTTAGAGTACAGCAGATTCACACAGAGTGACAGCAGTACTGTATGGACACTGATGTGCTCTCTGCTGCTCAGTCCTGAGGCGTCATAGAACTAATCCTTGGTTTACTGCAAAGCCAGGATTTTTCTCTAAAGTGACACACACTTTCAGGGTTGAACCAAGTAATTCATGCCAACTGGTTCCAGATTGGATGCTCCTGGTGACAGAGTAATGAGTGGAGACCAATATGTTTCCTGCCTTTTGCATCCCTGTTATTTTCTGCCTCCTTGAGAGTTGGGACTCTGGGTTTTTGCTTTCATTCCAAACCCTGGAGAGCCTGACCACGTCTCGCTCTGCCCACTTACCTCCCTCTTCTGTTATAAAGAGTTTATCTGACTTGGCTGTGAAGTAGCACAAAAATCTACTGCAGTGTCAAAAGCTGACACTCATGTTATGCATTTGCAATTTTCAAGTCAGAAAAACTGGTGTCTTGAATTTTGCAGCATGGTAAAATCAGTTGGGTTTCCTTAAATCCAACTTTTTCAATGTTTATGCAGAAGAGATTTGAGGGAAATCATGATTCATCAGCTTACAGAGCTTTAATTAGCTGCAACTTGTAGTAATCATTCTTTTGTCTGGCCATTTTGGTTTGTTACATCACTGGAGGAGCACTAGTGCTCCTTCTGTTGCTCAGTTTATGGAGCTTTATGAGCACTGATTTATGCACAGCTGTGGAGGACAACTCTACAAAGACTCAAACAAAACCTGCTGCATTTAAAATTCATCAAAAGTCCTTATGTTTTGTTCCTCGTTTCCTTTTTGTTAATGTTCTTTGATGCAGTAGAGTTGCAATTTCATTTTTTCTGGTCTGTAGTCTCTGAGTTCAGAGAATTATGTATGCAAAAAAACAATAATGCATGCACATAGTCACTATTTTAATCACCAATTAAACCCAATGCACAGAAAATCATAGAACCTCCACAGAGGAAGTCCTATGAATCAAACTAAACCCCTTCATACTGTCCAGTGAGCCCTATAAGTTTAATAAACTGAAATATAAGATTATTCAGTCACTGCAAAAAGACGTATAGTATATAAACCCATTTTTATTTAGCAGTATGTAAATAAATAAAACCTACAGCTGCTTTACAATCAAACTCTGCAAACCAGTACACAAAACCATGCTATTAAAATAAATTAGACTTGATGCACTGCAGAATTTACAGTTGCCTTAATTGCAATGCAAATATGGAAGACTTTGAATATGCAAATATCAGGAGAAAACTGTGTTTGAATGATAACACCATTTGATGCTCACATAATAAGATCCCATATTCTCTCCACAGCCGTGCAGAGTAATCACTGAAGCTAATGACTCTCAGGAGATGGATGCCACTCAGTTATAAAGCCACCATCTTGAGACTGTAAACACTGTGCGCTGAAAGAATTACCCTCTGAATGTGAGGAATAAAGGAAAATGGCAGAAAGACGATATCCTGATTCACATGTGCCACAAGCTGCATGTATTTGGATGGTAATTATTACATTAAAATACTGTATTTGTTGGACCTTATGCACTTTCCCCCCAGTGAAAGAGACATTTAGAGCAGCTTCAAAGACTGGACAACAAGGCAGAGGAACTTCTTCCCTGAGGCTGTGGGGCTCATGACCTCTGACCCTTGAGTTGCCTTCTGCACTTTGTTTATTACAGTATGATTTTAGCAATTTATAATATTATTTTGACCAGCCTGAGTAACACATTTCAATCTCGTGTGTCTCTTAACATGCTGTTGTAAAAAAAGAAGTGTATGGCAAAAATTATTATTTTTAAGTTAGTAAAAAAGTATCGTCTCATTTGGAACCACTCCCTTTCTCCCACCATTTAATTGAGCTATTCTTCATTTTAATTACAGACACAGAGCCCTTGTGGTGACCTGCTCCAGTATTTCATTACTTGAGATCAATGAGGCTTGAGTGACAGATTTGGCCCCAGGATTTCTTTTTCTTTCTTTAAAAAAAAAAAATCATTATTACATTAAACAATGACGCTGTTTAATGCAGGATGATGTCATTGGTCTTAAAACAACCTCTTCATGTCAACTCCTCTCTGTTCTCTGACTTTCAGCTTGTTTTTACAGCAGAACTGTCACATTTCACTAAATTACTACAAAAATACACGAAAAGGGGTGAAAATAGCAATGGCAGTCATATGTGAAACTACGTGTGTGTTTTAAAAAAATCTAGATGACATGTCTGAATGATTAATGATTAACACACTGGGGCACACCTGCAGCAACGAGGGCAGGAGAAACACGGTGAATCAGACCCTCTTTCTGCTTTTACTTTGTTTCAAAGATTGATCTGATGTAGGTTTCACACTGAGGCAGATTATTGCTTTCCAACTAATACCAAAGACACTTCATGCTCCAGTATGAGAAGGGATTTAAGGGCAGCAATCTAATCTACTGTTGTGGGCAATGATGAAATATCAGTGTAATATCTGCTGAGCAGCTTTGGGAAACCTCAGTAGAAAGTCCCTGCCAAATATGATGGAGCATTTATAATCCTATCTTCTTCTCTCTCTCCTGTGATGCTTCCCTTTCCCACCATCCCCTTCATAATTCATGATCATCCATAGACTCTGGCTGCATGAGAGGCTGCAGTAGCAGGTGCAGTCTTTGGGTCATGCTTCTCATCTGCAGATTTCCCTCTGGTGCTCTGCAGCTCAACACATCTGCTGATTACGGCCTGTATGCATGCAGCAGCATGCAGCAGCAGAGTGCAGCAGAGCTTTGGAGCGGGGAGGGGGCGCGAGGCGGTTGCCATTGTTGGAAAGCTATGGATGGTCAGGTTGAGATGACTTTGGAGAGAACCGATATGAGATAACCGAGTTCATATTGGCTGCACAAAATCATCTGAATCGGGGTGAAAGAGATCAGGCTGAGGCTACTTCTGACAAACCAAACAGGGTCAGACAGCATTCCTCTGCACCACCAGCAGGACTGTCTACTGCCTAGCATGCCACATTAACTTCACATCTCCACCCAGCCATGCATGTGCCTTCTCCAGAGCTGGAACCGCACTATCAGCACTTTGTCTCAGTTCGTGCAGGGTGTTGTTTGTGTGTGCGTATGAGGGAAGTCGACGATTGTGGGTCGACGTGTTAACAAAACAGTGTGCATCCCCCTCTCTCTGCTGCTCTGTCTTTGTCTCCGCTCCTCCCTGTTAGTGAGTTTGTTTGTGTCCAGCCAGCAGTCCTGAGAGTGAAAAGCTTCATCAGCTGAATAACTGGAAGTTAGCTGTCTCAGTCAATTACGTCTCGCTGGCCGGGACACACAGATAAAGCTGCAGCTGCCTTTCATGTCCTCCTCTATCCTGCCATCTTGTCGTTCTTCATTTAGTCTCTTCTATCCTTTTACCTTCCTTGTTCTACAGCACTTTTCCCTTCGACACCCCTCCGGTGAGCCGCTAATCCACATACATATACAGCAAATTGCATTATCTATATACTGCGCGTGTCAGCTCTTAGTTGCCCTTTACACGCTAAGAATATGCTCCACAAAGACAAGCTCCAGGTAAATTTGCTTTTCCTCAGCTAAGAAAGCAGCAGCTCAAAAACGGGGAAGGGGTGTGAGGAGAAGGGGAGAGAAGGACCCTGAGGTCCCGAGATAAGCTGTGATCCCTTTTCTGTCTTGTTCTTCCTTTAAAAGTGCTCAGAGGATCTTCACAAGGGCAGCGTCATCCATAACAGGCACACAATCCTGCAGCTCACACGAAGTCCTCCATCTGCAGCTCCTCATTTAGGAGTTTTTAAATACAGTTTAAAAACTGGCTGGAAAAATGACAAAAGATGAATATGTTGAAAGCTTCAATCAACGCTTCACCTAATCCATTTTCCATGACTTTTAATTCTCACCACTAGATTTACATTTCTGCTATTTAGGCACAAATATGTTTATTTTGCCAACAAGCTAGCAGATGAGCTGGCCTAGTTTTGAGAAAAGGGGATATTATGAATGTGAAACTTGTGCAGGGTTGAATGATTTGCTTGTGAATGATATCATCGTCCACAACTAATAGAAAACAAGCTCAGAGTAGCAGCAGAGCTCATTGTTCTGCATTCAGTTCATAACCATTATTTTAAAGAGACTTTAGGACCTAAATGAAGGTGAATCTTGCTGCCAATGCAGGAAAATAATGACTGGTATTTTATTTGTGTTTTACAAGATGTGAAAACCTGCAGGATCAACAAATTATGTAAAATTATTTAAACAGACACATTTAGCACTGTTATACTTCAATCAGGAACATTATAAAGGAGGGTTTAATGAATATAGAATAGGCCAAGTTATGAAGATGAACATGATTATTAAAATTAAAAATATTGACAAAAATTGCTTTGAGTGTAGTCAAATAATGGTAAAAAATAATTCAAAGTACCTTCAGTGATAAACCACATTAATCCAGTCACATGAAAACCAGCAAACTGTTTAAAATAATCTATTTTATGGTTAAAAGGGATTTTTCAGTCATTCTGAATGGCCTTTCTATATAAAATTGATAAGTAATTACCTGTTTTCTGTCATATTTTGCTTCTGCTGGTGATAAAGGTCAATTGCATGTTTTTATTTTCATTCTGGATTTTACGTTCAGTGCACTGGTTGGCAAGAAATAAATAAGAAGTGGTGAAAGTTTGAATCAACCCCAGAGCCAGGATAAACTCAGAGAAGAAATCAAAACAAACACTGAATTCAGACAGCATTGCTTTTCAAAGACATTGTGATAAACTACCTGTTTGAGGTGAGACGTTGCTGGATTCAAATTAAATCCTGAGTTAATGAACTGGAAAGCTGCAGCCAGTCAGCAAGAGACCAAATGGCCTCTATTATAATGACTGGATCACCTATTCAGGACTTCATACACAAGAGCCTAAACCCTTTTGTGCACAAAGGTTTGTCAGCATTTTGATTATTTACATGTATTTGACAAATTATCTACATTTCACTCTACTTCCATACAACACTAGGGAGTTTTTTGAACCTGCAAACCAAAACAACACATGTGGTTGTACCATCATTAAATTCTTTGCAGCTAAAGTGATTATATGTTGGTAATCCTCCTTCCTTGGTGTCACTTATTCTTTACATACCAGCATCAACCAGGTGATAAATGGTTTACAGTGGGTTCTGTTTGCTTTCCAGACTTGATATTTACATGATAGGGGTTTAATTTGGCTGCCTGTCTCAATATTTCTATCTTAATGATGTTAAACACAGCTGTTAAATTCTGATCCCACCTGGCAGGTAGAGCGGTGAGAAAACATTTGGCGTGTTTTGATTTATAATAATCAGGTTGTTGGGTAGCACTTGGAAGTGACGTATGGCTTGTTTCCATGACGACACTGAGCTTATTATCTGCTGTCATTATTGAGTTAATTCCATCAGTTTTGCACTTTAACTTGGTCAGAGACCATAGGGTGCATTTTTATTGAGCACAGAGCTGAAATGGTCAGAAGAGCATCACTGTAATGTAAATGTTGGTCATGTGATCAGTGTCATATGACCAACACACAGTGCTCATGTGTTTACATTGTGGGTTAAAGTTTAATCTGAGCATGTTTCTGCTGGGTGTTTGCATGCTCATGCATTTAATTTAAAGAGCTGTGAATGTGTTTATCCTGTATGAGTGTTTATCCTGTATGAGTGTGTGTGTGTGTGTGGATGTGTGTGTGCGTGTGCATGTGTCATGTTTGCTGCTTCCTAATGCTTGCAAAAATGCAAATGCTCCCAATAGACAAAAACAGGCGGAGGTCACATGGGCTGACCATGTGCTGCTGCTGGAGGCCCAGTGAACTGGCTTTAAACAGTAATCTATGTGTGTGTGTGTGTGTGTGTGTGTGTGTGTGTGTGTGTGTGTGTGTGTGTGTGTGTGTGTGTGTGTGTGTGTGTGCTTGTGTGCGTGCGTTACAGTATAAATGCTTTCTACATTCTGCTGCTAGAGGTAAAGCAACAATCCAGATCTTTTGATGTGTGTTTCTGTGAGACTCCTAAGAATAATTAACATCATGCCTCTTGTAGATAGCTGTTTGAACAGCCTCAGTTTGGAAAAATTGAGATTATTTCTTATAATATTGACAAGCTAACAGCTAGTCCAAACAGAGCCTAAACCAAAGTGGATTGTTGCCGATTTAAAACAACTTTAATCTCAAAATTGGAACTCTGTTTTATAAATCTTTACATCTCTATCAGTTTCACATTACACTGTAATCTACATCAAATTGTCAGGTATTTTGCAAGCTAGCAGCTAGCTGAGTCACTTCCAATGAAGCCTGAGGCCCTTCTTCTAGGAGTATTTGAATATTTCAGAAAAAGTTTAGTATTTGCATAAACTGCTATAAATTTAATGAGATAATAAGTGTTTTAGGATCTAAACTGGTCTTGGCTCCAAACTGAATACACTCAGAAAAAACCCTAAAAACAGCTGATGTTGTTCAGAAAGCTCTCTCTAACAGGTAAAATGATCATTTTTCATGAGATCCCTGAAGCGTCTCTCACACACACAATGTGACGTGTGCAAAAATGTAATCACCGTTTATTGATTTATGCAAACATTACCTGCATGCAGAAATAAACTAGGATTAAGCAGATGGATGTTTTTATTACTTATATGATCAATAGAATTAAGGAGTAAAAAGTTTACAGCCATCCTCAAACCCACCTTATGGGACCATCCTGGCTGGGTCTGGATCTGATGGAGATCAAACAACTGAAGCAAATAAAATGTCGTTTCACAAATTAAATTTTACATTTTGGTTGAGGGGCTTTGGGAATAAAATATAGGGGATGACAAAGTGATAATGATCAGATGTTTCAACAGCCCCCATCCTGAAAAGAAATCAGGAAATAAAACCACTCAAGAACACTTTGGTTCTATAAACAAAATCACTGTAACTCAGTCAAATAAAGAAAACTCATAAATATGTAATATAAACTCCTCCAATAAGACAAAAAAATCCAACAAGCATAAAATACAACAACACTGAAGTGAGATTTTTTAGAGTGAAAAAGTGAAAAAAGCAGCAAAACTTTCACCAATTTATTTTAAGGTTTTTATTTTGAGAACTGATGTTTGAAGTTGATGTGACCATAAATGACAAGAAGAGGAACGTTGAGATCACAGGGTGAAGTAGGACGTTAGAGGCAAAGAGAGAAGGAACGGAAAAAGAGAAGGAAAAGAAAGAAAGAAAGAGGAGAAGGTCAAAGACTTCAAAAAGGATTGAGTGAACAATAAATCTGAGTCACGGTATTTGGCCAATAGGAGCTGAGATAGACAGAAGGAGGTCAGATTAAAGAAGCACAGGGCAGCTCTGACTTGTAGATGGTAAAGTAATCTGTCACATAATCAGAAAATATTCCTCACTCAAATATGAAACATTGTTCTACTAGTCTAGAATTATAATAGTTAAAAAAAGGAATGAATGTTTGTGGAAATTGTCCACCTGATTAAAAAAAAAATCCTTAAAGAAACTGAAACTTCTCAGTTTAACAGCTGTTTTTGTGTCTGCTATGGTCATGTGACTGTATATTTTAGTTCGTACTACGTGTGTGTTGTCTTGTTTCCTTCAGCTGCTCTGTGCTGCACTAATGGAGCAGAAATAACAACAGGAGATCCAACGCAGCAGCTGTGTGCGGTCAGAGGACTCACAGCTCTCTAACTCACAGGTCCAAAGAAACCTGAGCTAAAGTGATCGACTGCAGCAGGGAAAGACACAAAGTGATCAAAGGCTGCAGGATTTAAATGGTTTTTATACTGTATGTAGTGAAGGAAGTGATCAAAGGCAGGTGCAAAATAAAAAACTTTAAAATGTTCACTTTTTCATTCACTATTCAAGAGACAGCTTGCATTTCAAACTCTACCTGAAAGCAGCTACTTAATTATTAAGAAAAGTTTTCACAGATGTGTCACATAAATAAACAGCATCAGGATACACCTGAGTCTGAGGTAGAGAAGCTTTACTTTGCTGGTGCTGAAGAGATGTAATTAACATCAACCACCTCAATAAAACTGACATGAATATTTTTCACACCCATCTGTGATGACCTGTTACACATCCTCACTGTAATTTATCCACTTATACAAACAGAATCACAACCT
Organism: Callopanchax toddi; assembly: GCA_006937965.1. Taxonomy (NCBI): domain Eukaryota; kingdom Metazoa; phylum Chordata; class Actinopteri; order Cyprinodontiformes; family Nothobranchiidae; genus Callopanchax; species Callopanchax toddi. The sequence continues at coordinate 2,316,901 of SSNR01000015.1, forward strand.
TCAGTCCTCTAGAATCATCAGAACCCACCAAAAGCTATTTAGTGTTTCTGTGGGAATGATGGAAAATGAACTGCACTGCATAGCAGCTGTTGAAATGTAGCTCAGTTTTTTTAATATCTTTTTACCATCTTTGATGTTCAGCCTGAATGATGAAGTTCTGCAGCTCGAGCAGAAGAAGAGATGAGCTACTTTAAATCTGAGATGTTCAACCAGTTTATAAATCGCTAAATAAATAACTGCAAACACAAACTTTAGCATGATCAGTCTGCTCTGTGCATTATGGTCTATTTCAACCAATATAGTGTGAAACCTCTGGACACTTATTGCAGCACATGATGAATTATAGTTAAAATTTTGAACACTGCTATAAAATGTATGAAAATAGCATAAATTATATGAGTGAAGATTTGAATGCAGATGAGGTCTGAGGGGAGCTGATGGGAAATTTGATGCAAAAATAAAATGTTTCCACCATCAAACTAATGCAAAAACCATTCAACTTCCAATTATGAAAAAAGAAGATGATGCTAAACAAATTACAGAAGGTTTCAGCCTGTTATCCAAATTGGTCAAACATTTTGAGGAATTTCAGAACATTTATGCTTATACTTTTCTTTACACAGCTAATTACTTAGCAGGCCAGTTGAGATGAAACATTTGCCAAAGATAGTTTGGGAGCTGCCTTGTATTGTTTCCTTTATTTTTGATGTTTCCCCTGTGTTGACTGAGGCAATAACCTCCTCATCACACTTCTAGTTTCATCATCCACACAGGACACTTCCACATAGAACAGAGATGAAGCTGAATCAATCCTCTCATATAACTCCCATTAAGACGGCAAACGAGTCAATCTCCAAATGGATGGAGTAATCGAGGGATTTCAGTGTAATAACAATCGAGGATTGTTCCCTTCTGCTCAGAGAAAAGGGATGAGAAAGTTCACAGAGGATGAGGATTATTTATTGGGAGATCTTGAGGAGTGTTTTGTTAGACTTTTAATGAGTCTTATTGGAAAAGTAGAGTCCAGTTGGTTGAAACAACGATACGATACAGAAAGTTGGAAAGACAAGAAAAAAAAAGAAGCGCTCTGCCAATAGGCTGGGATTAACTGTCCAAACCCGGCTGTCATCGTCGATGCAGATCTGGACACAGTCTTTGCTAGTCGTCGCCACGACAACGGTAACCAGAGATACCGTGCGGGTGTTCAGTCACACGGTGAGGTTATTTGATGCCCTCGGGAGTCAGATCACTCATCACTTTCAGCACCCAGTGGTACATTTATACATGACGCTGGGTTTTCAGAACCACGTCACTGCTTCAGAGTTATGTGTGTGTGTTTTACTTTAAAAAAATGTTGATACGTTTTAAATGGCTGATTACGTTCTTGAAGTCTCATTAAAATTCTGTCCTGTGGTTCACGAGAGATTTAGCAGATTTGACTCCAACGGCAAAATACGTAGTTGACTTAATGGCACAATTCTAAGGAATGTTGTTGCACGATCAATCAGCATTCAGAGGGTCAGACTCTCAGCTACCAAAACCTCAAATTTCAGCTCAGTATATGAACAACTGGTTTAATTGGATTCACACAAATGACAAAAAATCTGTCTTTCACCTTTTAGATAATAACTGAATGGTTCCTATTTGTGAAACAGCAGTGGATCTGTCCCATTTTGTCCCAGTTACAAGAAAAGTCTACACTCCTCATGTAAACAAAAAGATCTATGTTTTTATTTACGCTCAGAACGCAATGAAACTGAGACTGTGAGGATTTAATAAAACAACAACGCCTGAGCGTTATTCTGTGCTTTACAGGCAATAAATACATCAGATCCCCTGAGACACTGATGCTGGTAAGAATGTGTTCAACAGAATGAATGAAATGATACAAAGTTGGGTTAGGGAGCTGAAGCGTGAAACCAGGGACGGGAAAATTCTGCTCTCAGGAAAACAAAAGTTATACCATAACGGCAACAGAACATATTGGTTAAAGTGTGCACAGACAGGAAGTGTGTCAGAAGCAAGGACAAAGATTTCCTTTACAGGAAAAACAAAAATGTGGTCTATAATTTCTTCAGTTCTGCTTCACTGACTTACTACAGAAATCATCAAGATGTTGACCCACATTCAGCAGTTTTGTCGAGGGCAGTGAAAGAAGTCTGTACAACGTCACCAACAACCAAACAAGGGAGGAGCTGAGAGGTGAGCTTTGTTGTCTGATTTGTAACTATGATAATAAAACCATGCTTTTACTCGTCTGTGTGGCTTCAGTAGGGATATAAAATGTGCTACATATTGTCATTTAAATGCTGAACATGGAAGAGGTGCCTTACATTTTAATAATACGAGAACACTTAAAATTGTAGTTTTTGCATTTTGTTTAAAGTCACCTGAAACTAATTCCAGTATCCAGGCTGTGACCTACTGACATCATGAGGACATCACACTGATCAAAAACAAGGATTTAACAAACCTCTAACAAAGCAGTATTTTTAATTGAACACAAATTTGCCACAGAACTATTTATATCACTGTGGCCATGATATGTCTAAAACCAGATTTGGGCTTTGAGGGAAATGTTTTTATCAAGAGATTTCCACATAAATATCTATTTATTTACATTTTCATTCATATTTTTTAAAAACTTCCTACAGTAATCTTATCCTCCACTTTCTCTCGTCTTAAGTCATTGTGAGATAAAATCAGTTGTATGTTTCATCTGCCTAATGGGCCTCATATCTCCAGCAGAGCTTTCCGTTTTACTAAGTCAAGGCTTTCTCTCCTTCTTATACTATAAATAAATGCAGTGTCAACATTTACTGCTGATTATTATCTCCACATCTATTAGATTTTTGGTTTTTTCCCCTCTTCTGCCTGCTTTAAACAGTCTCCTCTGTTAGTTATCTTTTAAAGGCAAACCACTGTCACTGCAATCTAGAGACCTGAACTGATAAGATTATCACAAACATAAAGCAAAGTGGCTGTTTATGAGGTTTTGCTCAGCTGTAGGGTTTTTACAGTGAAGCTGACTTCATTATTTATTTATACGCTAAATTCAACCCCAGATTAGGACTGACCTAGTTATCTATTTGGCTACCCGAGCTTTTCCTTTTCCCTTTATGATTCTCATCCTCCATCCGTCTGGTTCTTTCCTTCCTCTTATGTTCGCCTCTTCTTTCCTTTCCTCGATAAGCAGCCAGCCACACAGGCATTTGTTGCTATGACGAGTCCGTGGGTGCGAAAATGGAGGGCCGCGTTTGTGACGACGCCACAACTGATGAATGGAAGGTGACGGTGAAGAGCAGAACACAAACAAATGGGATGAGGCGAGCGAGTCAGGAAAGCAAAACCAGGAGAATGTGTGAAACTAATTTGTGATTGTAAAATTCACAGGTGACATTTTGGTTTCATGACAGAGGGTGTGAAGATTTTTAACACGGCACTGAATGAATCTGAGACTCTTGGTGGAGGAGAAATATTGTAGCTTTAAACTCACTGGTCATGTTTCTGTCTGATTCATCAGTGTCATCAGGGTTCATCTTACAAATAACCTTACGTCACTCCCTCATGTTGTCATGGTAATGTCGTCACCCTATTTTTAACTACTTGCGACTCTTGACAGCAGCGCGCACACACAAAAACAGAGTCCAGGGGAAGATGAGAGCAGCTGTGATGGATTAAATTATGTTAAAATGTGGATGCAAAGTCACAAACGGTGCAGGAAGACTTGTTTGTGTGCATGAAATGATAATTTATGTCCATCCGAGGTGAGCTGTCTCAGGAACAAAATGGCACCTCGGTTGAGAATGACTCTGCAGTTTTTCCTGCATAAATAAACCAACCATTCACTCCATTCTAGTGCTCTCCTTTTGTATGCCTTCAGGTGTGTGTGTGTGTTTTAATTTTGCATCTGGTGTGTTGAAGGAGATTCTGGGACATTTCTATCAGGCGTCCTGTGGGGGAACTTTTTAGGGGACCACATATATAGCAGCTGTAAGCTCACAGTCATATTATTACATGGTCACACACACACACACACGCACACACACACACACGCAGACTAAAAAACACAAATGGAAAGGAACTGGAGTGGAACAGCAAGGTCACAGTTTCTTCTGGGTGCCATGACACCCTCGCCAGACAATGATAAAATGGCAAGAAGGAGAGAAAGGGATAGGAGAGAAGATATTTCTTCATAAGTGATGAGTTCTCCTTGACCCCAATTATAACAGCAGGATCAGGTGATTAGGGTTTTTTTTTTCCTAAGTAAAGAAAGAGAGATTTAGACATTTTTTCTGCTGTGAGGATGGAAGAGGAGAGGACAATTAACTGAGTGAATAGTAATGATTCCAGTGTAAAAAGGCACTTTTTTTTTCACACACGGGTGCCAGAACAGTATGTCATTGTGTCCTTGTGGATGACATGTGTGCATATCAATGTGCCGGCTCTTACTGGGAGAAAATCTCAAGTGAGTGCACAATGTGAAATGCTCAAATGTGGAGTTTAAAAGGGGTTACGGTAACTATAAAAGCAGCATTGCTCCTTGAGAAGAGTGTGCATGAAAATGCAATGTATGATGAATGAATGTGAACTGTAATATATCACAGGTTTCAGGTGACAGCCTGGAACTTGACTAATAAATTTGGGGTCCCGCTGGAGGCTCCAATGATGACAGCTGAATTTAAGAATGTGCACATTTATTCATTCTAAATGGGTAGATCCAATGTTTTTAAGTGAGTTTATGTGGAAATAAAAACAATTATCTTTAGATTGACACGCTAGTTATAGCTTGTTAGCAGTAGATTGCTGTCTTAAAAAGTTACATTTCCAAAATATCATAGTAGTATATTTGTCCAATTTCTATAAATCTTTACACAACCATAAAATGAAAATATGATTATTTAAATTAACTGTTATTTGCATAGAGAATTAAGCTGCAGCACTTCTGATTTTGTTTCACACTTCCTGGTAAGAATTTCCTTAATTAATCTGCCAAAATAACCATGTTGATAGCACCTTTCAGAATCAGAATCTTTTTATTGTCATTGTAGCAATGAGACATTGAACAACGAAATTAAGGTGCAACTTTTCAGTGCAAGAATAAACCACAGTCACTCTAAGCTAAGATAAAAAAAGTATATATACACCCACACACCCACACACACACATATATATAGACACACACATGCATGCATATGTATGCACATACATATGTGATGCAAAAGTGTATAAACAATCTTTAAGGTATAAACAATATAATTTATATGTACTGCTAAGAATTTTTAGCTGTTTAAGGATGACAACGATCCACTTTGTAGCTCCACTGTGGCTAGCTGATAGCTTGAATGTTTTCATATTTGTCAGATCATTTTCCTCAGAAGCTGAGAGACAGATCATTTAGTTAGAAAGCTTTCATGTTTTAGTTGTTTTCAAACGGTACTTGAGCTTTAGAATTTTCCAATTAGAATAAAAGTTAGGGTGATAACAAAGGAGAGGGCAAGGGGTGAAAAATTAGGATTTTTACAATACCTTTTAAATCTGCACACAATATTATCTTATTAAACATTAAAGAGTTAATCTCAGAAAGACACCAGACTATATCTGAGCAATAATTTTCTGGGAGTGCTGTGTATCACTGGAGTGTTGCTTTGGAGGACATACTGTTTATTCTCTGCATAAAAAAGAGTGTATGAATTAGAAATGGCTAGCGTTGATCCTCTGGGGACTGTGAAAGTTCCCATTAAATTTAATGCTGGACAGTTTTAGTCAGTAGATTTTCATGACGCTGAGCTTCAGAGGAGGTTTACAATCCGACAACTAAGAGACAAGTCAAACGAGTACCACCTGCTTTTGTAACATAACTGTGGCAAGAGGTGCTCCTAAAATCTTCAGCTTCAATCAAATTTAGTTCAGAAAAAGTGTAAAATAGTCTGGACAACATTTTCTTGCTTTTTAGAGGTATCATGCATTAAAAAAGGTCTAAAATTCACAAAAAACTGTAAATGCATTTTGCTATATCTGACTTTGCAAAATTTAATTTTACTCCAGATTAATGTGAAACAATACTGAAACTTTTTCACTGAACTCCAGTGCAAAAATGTAAGAAAATGGATTTGGTTGGTTAACTGGAAAAAGGTTGATAAATATAAATTTATATGATAAATAATTTTATGTGAATCTTTTCATCCTTGGGGCTGCTGTTGCTGTTCAAAAATAATGGTGTTTATTCTCTGTGGGTGTTTTATGTGTAAACACAGATGAACTAAAGTGAATTTGGGTGTGAATTAACTGATTTTTGGAGGTAATATTAGAAGCTGCATTTATCTGGATATCATGGGCTTTAACATTACATTCAATTTAAAATGTAAAACTTAATCCAAGATGACAATTTTGAGATACAGAGAAGCCAGAAAGTTTGTTTGCTCCAGGTTTGTGAGTCTTTAATGAATAAAATAAATCCAGTAATTTAATTGGAGGCTATAAGGAGAACAAATCTATCATCATCCATTGTGTTACTTTTTCCCAAAGAAATAATAAAACTAAACACATGCCACTGGTCTTGTAAAGGGTCGAGTCAATAAAGGAAATCACAGTTTTACAAGAAACGACTCTTCAGTGGGCCGTCGTATCGCTGCTGATCATGATCACTTTGAACACTCACGCCAGGCTTTAAGCTGTGGTTTCTCATTAGTTTGGGTAAAAACTGGAAAGTTGAATAAACTGTAGTTGTAACAAGGCTCTGTGGTGGCTCATATAGATTAAAAATGTCTCCAAACATCTATTTTCCCTGTTTTTTTTTTAGGTTTGCATGTGCAGTGTGTCACAATATTCTGTCAGGGATAAGGAATTTTAACAATGCTGACATTTTAAGGAAAATTTATTTAAACTTACAAGAATATTGAGAACGGAAAAGGGTTAGGACAGCTAAGAGGACATCTGTTGCAGACACTGCCTTACATTGCAAAGATCTATGTGAGTCCTGTGGCAGAGAGTAGTGTGCGGGAAACATGCAGGCCAACAGGAAATGTTGGTAGTGACCTATTTTTTGCTCCAAAAAAAGATTATGCTGCTTAAGTGACTGTGACTGCAAACAAGAAAAAGAAAATAACAACAAACAGTGTGAAAGAAGCACATATTTAGTTCAAATCTCTTTAATTATATCAGATTGTTTGCCCAGCATTGCAGCGATCAGAAACAAAACATATAAAGGCATGCTGATTGAGTTGCCTTTCCCAGAATATTAGGCCTAATTTATGTTTTATATTTTGAAATCTGATGCAGAGTTTACAGTCAGCCTATGTGATCTGGGCTGTGTGCATTAGTGTGACTGTCAGTCTGCTGTCAAGCCACAAAATCACTACTAATGCAGAGTTTAACTGCCAAATTGAGTTTATTTAGAAGCAGAAATTACTCAATATGCCTCAGGTTTTTGGAGTGCATGAATGAAAATACACTTTTAATTAAATTGGTATAAAATTACAGAAAAAAGAGACAATTTGCTATGTGTACAATCACTGAACAAGTTTTAAAAGTGTTGCAACTGAGCAAAGCTATATTATAAAGTTGTTTTTATGTAAACATAAAGTTTATTAGCCTCAGCAGTGTTTTGTTTATGGCCAAAATGCTGAACTTAGTACTAGCCCGCACTAGCTAAATCTTGTGGGCATTTTAGCAAATTGAGATTAGCAGGAATCTCAAAATCCAGCGTTTCAGTTAAAAAATATACTGATTTTATTGTGTCCGATCATCCTGGGCATCTGTGTTTTCATGCACATATATGTGTATGTGTGTGTGTGTGTGTGTGTGTGTGTTGTGATGATTAAATGGCCGCCCACAACTTGGCAGGGCTCAGTTTAGACTTGCTATGCATCTCAATGACTGCAGGCATACTGCAGAATGAGTCAAGAACAGCCAACACTGAGAGGGCATTCAGTATGATCACTGGCACTGGCTCTAATTTTCTAAAGGTTGAGGTGTGTGTGCGTGTGTGAGCTGAAGAGACACAGAGATCGTTTGCTCTGTGTGCGTTAATCAGCTTGTATGAAAGGTGAGCTTTTCACCGTGTGTTTTATCAGGTCAAAGGACGCCAGAACCTTCTGTGTTTTGAAAACAGCAGATGTACACGCTGACCTGCAGGCAAACCTGCCTTATTACCAAGACCTCTGTGCTCTCGTTGTTCAGGTGACTTGCACGCACAATGTCATTATGAGAAAAGTACCTGTCTTCAAAAAAAAAAAAAAAGCAGCACAGTGACTCACGTGGGTTATTAAAGGCTGAGGTGCAATGGTAATGGGCAGCATTTTGTCTATGGGTGGTGAATGAGTCAATGCACTTGTGAGCAGGCAGCTCGTAGTTTATGCATGACTTGATAGTGCTATGATTCAGTGCTTTAAAGCTTCTTATTCCCTCGTGTCGCCCTCAATGTTTCTGCAGCTTGTTACTCCATGTGAGGACCCTTCAATGGGCTTTAAATAGGAACTTTTAAAATATTTAATGCACTAAATGTTCTTTTCTCAAAATATCTGCTCCAGAGTTATTGTCTGTGTTGATTTTAAGTAAAGGATTGATTTTCTCCAAAATACAAACAACACAGAACCATCTTAAGATGTTGATGCAGATAAATTCAATACTAACTGATTCAAATGTTTTTATTGCATGTTTCTGTTACTCATTGTAGACAGCGCCATGATCAGCCTTTCTTAAGAGAAAACGTTTGAGTCCTGTAGGACTAATGAACAGCTAGTCTGAGCATAACCAAGACTGAATTCTGTCATTTTCAAACAGCTTCAATCTCCTTAAAATAAAAGTTTTTCATGCAACATTAATATATAAAGCATTACACCATGGTCAATGTAGCATTACACACTTAAGAGCTTAAAAATCGCTAACTGAAGCAAAATGTAGCACTTCAAGTTTGTCAGTAATTTAAAAATATTCTTGCTGAAAAAAATCATAAAACTCAAATATGCATGAACTGAAATTTAGGAGACTGGATTTGTTTTAAGATGGTATCAATCAGCTTTAGAGGTGAGCTCTAAAATGGCTTGTCCAAATGCACCCACCTCCAAACCTATTTCAATTTACAACAAACTTCAAAATGACCTAAAAAATCACTTTAAGTTAGCAGACAGCACATGGTACAAGTTCTGAGACGCTTTTCCTGAGCTGATTTTGTCAGGAAACAGAACTTCTGGAGCAGCGACTCATTTAATCTCTGAAATCCATATCTGATTAAGTTACCATGTGGTCATTTTCATCATCAGGAAGAGGAATGCTAGTTGTTTCCGCAATGCAAAAAACACGCACGGAGTAAACACTTGCTGCAGTCCTGGTTTGGTTTTATATGCTTGATAAAATTAGGAAAATACTTTCTTGTGAACTTCTGAAATAAGAAAGCTCACAAACCAAAAGAACCACTGATGCAGAACAATCAGCTGACACAACGGTGAACTGAAAGCAGGAGGTGGGCCTAAAACAGGAAGTAACGTCAACCAGAACACATGACAAACATAATAAAACCTTAAAACTGAGGAAAAGACTCACGATGAGGTGAGTATCAGGATGATTCAGTTGAATACAGCGCAGAGATAAAGAAAAGCTGACTACAGCCTGGTCGTCATCGAGGTGGCCGTGGTTGACTTGGCAACCAAATCTCTGTGGGGTTTGTTGGGATAGAAACAGAATAATGATTATTGAAATGATTTGAACTCTTCCATCTATATGACTGTTTCTTGTGACTTAGTAGTATCTGCAGTGAAATGTTTAAAAGGGCGAGCTAAAATAATGAAATGCAGCTCAATGAACATATTTGGTTCAGTGGGATTTTATGCAATTTTATCATTTACTGGGTGCAAAAAGTCTTGTTTTATTGAAATCCTGAGGGATGGTGTAACATGACAGCAGTGCAGCTGTCCATTTCAGTTTCCTCCTTCTCCGCCACCCCCACCTCCTCTTCTTTCTCTTCTGCCTGCTAATCATCTCTCTTCCCATCCTCCTTCAACATCGTCATCCTCCTCCTCCTCCTCCTCCTCCTCCTCACTCTCTTTCTCTCTGTACCTTGACTCATCAACATTGTCCTCCCTTCCTCCCAAACATCCTTCTCCATTGGTTTGAGATACAGGACCCCTGGGACTCGAGGCTGCAGTTAAACGGGTCTGATGGATTCGATATGTCCTGATGAACGTCCTTGACCAAAATTTCCAACAAAATAAAAGAAACAGGTCTTAAATCCTGGAGTCCGGAGAAGCAGATGGGATTTTTCTTTGTTAAAAAATTCAGTCACTCAGGGTTGACGAGTGGAGAGAAGAAAAGCATCAGAAATCTGTCAAAACTTGATCCAACACAATATTCAGAGCTTGTGTGTGTGTACATGTTTGATGGTATTGGACCTCTATGATGTTTTCTTTCTTTTTTTAATTTTTTTTATTCTAATATTTGCATACAATTGACAGCAGAGTTCAAGCAACATTTGACTGATAGAAAGCTACAACAACACAGAAAACACCTCAGCCTCCCAGATGGTCGGACTATTCATTTAAAAGTATCATAATTATAGTTTTTTCTTGCAGGTTGGAGTTTTTTGGATTATAGTGTGAAATTTTGCTCTAACTCAGAAAGTCTTTAATGAACGTGATGTTTTTTTCTCTCTCAGATTTTTAATTATGCTCAGTTCCAGTGATGGTGAAACTATCTGCAAAAGCTTGAGTTCACACCTCTGAAAGGTGTTTATTGAAAATTTCAAAATATGTTGAGAATTGCTACTTTCTTATAGTGAAACATGTCCTAATTCAGCAAAATCCTGATTGGTCCACAGCAGCATGTGGTCCTGGAATTCTACATCATTATTTGATTAACATGAAGCTGAAGTGAGAATAAAAAGAAAACAATCTAACATGGCACACGTGAAAACCTGGAGCTATAAATACTGAGACCTGTAATGATAAACAGTGTGTTAATTAGAAATAGAGACCTGGTGTGAGACGGAAGAGAGAAGAAACCAAATGAACAAGAGGCTAAAAGTCACACAAAAACCCAAAATACTCAAGTTAAATAAAAACAGTTCAGAGTTTAAATAAATAAAAAAACATGAGGTCATGACGTCTGACGTCTTGATTTTAAAAGGGATTCAATTAGTAAAATCTGATGAATAAATACTGCAGACGAATCATGCATAAGTCTGGGGATATTCTAAGGCATTTTTAGATTTAAAGATAAAGTATTTTTCCTATTAACATGAGGCAATAAATATGACGTTTGCTCCCCATTGATCTGCCTCCCATGACTGAGGAATATGCTGAGGTTTTTATGGATTCTGTATTGACTAATTGGTGCAGTGACGTCTCTGTGTGAAGATGATAAATGAATGTTTACAAGGCACACATGCCGCATGTTAATGTGTGCATTTAATGATTTTTAATGCAAAACTATGCAAGAATGCACGCAGAACTCTCCTTTGTGTGCAGTCATGTGATAACTTCCTGTTACGGCTGTCACGTTGCTGTGCGCCTCACCTGACCCCAGAGGCTGGTCACTGGATGCGTTCCCAGTCAGCGCGATTATAGCAGATTGATCTTGAATGTGTTGTACTCCAATCAATGGCTCTAACTACCAATGAGGCAGATTGTGAATTCCACAAATGGGGTCAATAAACGCAACAGATCCGGAGGGGTGCAGAGGGTCAAGCTCTTCAAAGCCCCCCCCTTGGACTATCACTAACTGAAAAGGTCACAAAGTCTTTCTGCTTAATAATAATGCTAACGCAGCTCACACAGCAATCATCGCCCACCCAGACATCAAATGGGATTAATGAAATCCCATAAACTCCTGGGACCGCATGAGGAGCCGTGACCTTCCTTTTACTGTAGCCTTCCCTTGAACCAGCAGGAAAAACATATCCTTCTTGAGATTTTGCCTAAAATCAGCCCTTTCTTTTTAGGTTTAATGATGAAGTGAAGGATGTTGTTATGTAACTTTGTCCTATATGTTTAGCTATGATGAAGCTGGATTGGGCACAAAACAATCAGGCAGATTACATACAGTACGTTTTAGCAGCTACAGTGGAGCCAGAGCTGTTAAAGAATGTTGAAAAAAATATTCAGTGATGGATCTGGAACAGTAACTAATAAAATAAAAAAATTATGTTGTTGAAGCTGGCTCAAACCACTTCCAGTCATTTTGAGGGTGAAAAGTTGTTTGTGAACTGCATCTTTACAAACATCACTAAACGTCTTTACAAAAGATGACTCTGAGACTTTAAAGCAAGAAAGAGTGAACTGATTGGCCTTTGCTTTTATACGTCACTGAGGCTCACTTTTCAGGAGCAGTAGACGGCTTACTTCTTAGTTTGCAGTTGATGTGACAACTGTATGAGATTTGGGGGGATTACAGGTTGCTAGAGGGAGTAAAGCGTTGTTGTGTCAGGGAAACCTCTGGGTGGAAGTCACAGCATGCAGGTTATTCAGACCAGCTTCTGCTTCATCTGCTGGCCGACGACACGTCGTAGTGCATCACGGTGTCCTCGGAGGTACAGCTGTGACCACTGATAAGAGACTGTAGAGCTCGACCTCGCAGCTAAAGAGATCTGAATGAGCCAAGCTATCTCTTTTAATGTATCCACCTCTGCCAGTACCACACACGCGCACACACACACACACACACACACACACACACACACACACACACACACACACACACACACACACACACACACACACACACACACACACACACACACACACACACACACACACACACACACACACACACACACACACACACACACACACACACACCAGAGACATTGCACTGACTTCAAGGAGAGCTCAAGGCCTGAACTACTCTATTTTAAATAATTATTTGTAAACTGACATTTCCCCTTTAGCTTAAATAAAGTTCAGGTAAAAATGTTCAGTCCTACAGGTTGATATAAATGATAACTGATTAAGATAATTTAAAATAAGCATGGTGATTTTTCCTCAAATAAAATTGCATCTCATTTTTATTTTTTCATTGTTCACCTTTTTTTCCTGTGTACATTTTACTGGAGGCAGAGTCAGGTAAAAGCTTGCCAGATGTATAAAAAAAAAAACGGTAAGAACGGCTCCATTGTTGCTGCTGTGGTGCATGCTCAGAACACACAATGTGTAATTGCCATGTGGGTTTTAAATCCTGGACCACCACTATGTTTTCGATCAACATTGCAACTATCCAATCACATAGCTGTGATGTCATATCTCCACAAGTCCAGAAAAAGTAGAGGATAGCTGTTGTAGCTGTGATTATTCACAGGCTGCAAGAGCTACATGAATTTGTTTGATAGGGTTTTAAATATTTTATCTTTCTGAATGATTGCACATGCAGATATTTTATGCCATTCTTAGTTTTTAAATCTAATGTAGGCTGGGCTGTTATCACTTAAATGCAACATGAGTAGCGACAAATGTTCAAGACCTTACAGTCACCCTACTTCTTGCAAAAGTTTGTCCAGGGCTATTATTTTAAAGTCTTGGACTGTCAACTTCTAGATGATGCTTTGACAGCTGATTAAGCTAGCCTAATGCTACTTTCAAAAAGTTAAGTGTGGTCAAATTTTTTTACACTAAACTTGCCAGTATTTAACCAATAAGAATACATTCTAAGAATGATATCTGCATAGAATATGTCAGAAAAGCTGATTATTATAAAAACTATATTCAGCAGATGTATTAAGCTGGAGCAGCATGTGAAATACCAATAATGCTAGTAAACATTTCCTGCATTTCCCTAGGATTTGTGGAGATATGACATCACTCCAACATGACTGGATAGTTGCAGTGGATGAGAGGTGCAAACGGCAGAGAAAGTTCGTTTTCTCTGCCGCGTTTGCACCTCTCATCCACTGCAAACGCGGCAGAGAAAGTTCGTTTTCTTAAATGTGTGTGTGTTAGTGGAGATGGAGCCCTGAATGAACTAACCTTAAGCTAATAGTTCTTTCTAAATAATTTCAGCAATATGGATTCACTTTTTTCTGAAAATCATGATGGTAAAAACAGACTGAAGGTTTCACAGGAGGAGGGATTAAAAGACAGAGAGAGAACTGGGGGGGGGGGGGGGGGGGG
>SSNR01000015.1:2331006-2466672 GCA_006937965.1 Callopanchax toddi
GGGGGGGGGGGGGGGGGGGGGGGGGGGGGGTCTAGGCCTGTGCATTAACTCATTAACTTCCCCATCAAGAAAAAAACAAATAATTATTTCTTCTTTTTTTTGTGGTAACGATGAAAATATTATGTAAATTAACAATGAAATCAAAATACTTATGAAGATAATAAAAATGTAACATAATATGTGCTCAACCAAAGCAGCTGACCCGCCAGTTAAAGGGTTAATAAACAAATCAACTTAACACACGCACGCACGCACGCACGCACGCACGCACGCACACACACACACACACACACACACACAAACGAGTGACTTTCAGAGCTTTAAGGAGGATGTTTAATTATTGATGAGGCCATATGCTCTGTACCTTTATTGGGGCAGGAGGAGACTCAGGTCTGCTTGACTCAGCATTCCTCTGTTCACTGCTGTCTTTTACCTCCTGTCAGTGGGCTGACTGCATGCATGTAAATTTATACACAAGAGGTAAGATGAGCAAAAAACCCCCAGTGCAGATCAACCACCACCCATGTTGGTGTAAAATGATCAGATCACTGGATAAAACGTAAACCTTTTGATTCTGTTCTTTTGTTGTTGTTTTTTTTTAGAGCAAAATGAATAAAATGTCAAACATCAGGTTTTATTTCCCCTGACAACTAATGGACTGGAGTTGTAGCCAAGGCCAGGATTTGTCCATGAATAGCTAAAAGGTTCCAAAGACAATCAGTTGACTTTGAATAATTTTACAGTGCAGTGAAAGTATTCACACAGCGCTTTACTATTTCCACATTTTGTTTTGCAGCCTTATTCCAAAATGGATAATTTTTTCCCCTCAAAACTCTTCACACAACACCCCATAATGGTGACGTGAAAAAAGCTTGAGTCCACTCAAGGACATTCACAGAGTTGTCCTGAAGACACTCCTTTGATATCTTGGCTGTGTGCTTAGAGTCGTTGTTCTGATGAAAGATGAAGTGTGGTCCCAGTCTGAGGTCCAGAGCACTCTGGAGCAGGTTTTCATGCAGGATGTCTCTGTACATTCACTCTATCCTAACTAGTCTCCCAGTTTCAGCTGCTAATAAACATCCCCACAGCATGATGCTGCCACCGCCATGCTTCACTGTAGGGATGGTATTGTCCTGGTGATGAGCAGTGTTTTGTTTCCTCTAAACATGATGCCTGGCATTCACACCACAGAGTTCAAACTTTGTTTCATCAGACCAGAATATCTTGCTTCTCGTGGTCTGAGAGTCCTTCAAGCACCTTTTGGTAAACTCCAGGTGTGCTACCATGTGCCTTTTACTAAGGAGTGGCCTCTGTGTGGCCACTCTTCCATCCAGGCCTGATGGGTGGATTGCTGCAGAGATGGTTGTTCATCTGGAAGGTTCTCCTCTCCACAGAGGAACGCTGGAGCTCTGACAGAGTGACCATTGAGTTCTTGGTCACCTTCCTGACTGAGGCCCTTCTCCCCCGATTGCTAAGTTTAGATGGCTTTACAGATGACCTTCCCCAGATTTGTGCCTCGAGACAATTCCTTTGACTTCATGCTTGATTTGTGCTCTGAAATGCAGTGTTAACTGTGTGAGCTTATAGACGTATGCCTATATCCAATCAACTGAATTGACCACAGGTGGATCCAATTAAGCTGCAGAAACATCTCAAGGATGATCAGTGGAAACAGGATGAGCTCAATTTTGAGCTTCATAACAAAGGTTGTGAATACTTATGTACATGTGATTTCTCAGTTTTTAAAATGCATTTGCAATAATCTAAAAAAACAACAACTTTTTTCACGTTATCACTATGGGGTGTTGTGTGTAGAATTCTCTAATTTGGAATAAGGATGTGGAAAACGTGATGCGCTGTGAATACTTTGAGGATGCACTGTAAATGATGTGGCAGTTCTTAGCCTAAAAATACCAACTGACTGGTGAAAAACATGTTAAAAGCAGTTAGAAGTGGCTGTAAGGAAATGCTCTTGCAGTCAAAAAAAAAAATGGAAATAAGGCTTCCAATATTTAAAAAAACACGACGTTCAGCATCCATCAGGTAAGGTTATGTTGTCCTAGCCTCTTAGTATGCTAATTACCAGGATGTCCACACAGCAAACAGCTCAGGGTGAAGGGAAGGTTATTATTTGTACCAAAAACTGGTGATCAACCAGGTGTATACAGTTGACACATCTTTTAAAAGAAGCATATTTGAGTCTGAATCATAACGTTGTGAGATGATTAAACCATCGCTTCATAAAGTCTGGATTACATTATAATTCATAACACCTACTGAAAAAAAACCCTGGATATTTGACATGAGTAATATTCAATTAACAAAATCCAGGCGATTATCAAAATGCTGTACTTATTTTATTGTTTTAATTTGAAGCTGGCTGCCAGATTTAAACAGCTCCTTTCAAAGTGTGGGCCAGACAGGCTCATCAGACAGGCATGGAGTGGTGCCCAGAAGGTAAATGAAACCGTTCTGGCTTTAGCGATACAGTACCTCAATTGATTTCACGCACACGCACACATCTGTGCACATTGTCTAATTGCACATTCACACATGCAAGGCGACACAAACAGGGAACGTTTAGCATAACAATGCTTCTCCGGATGTGTTTTATGTGTCGATTCATGTGAGAAATGTAGATGAAACAACGAGCAAGCGGCATTTTAATCTTTTCATATGTCACGAGCGCGTTGGATGAATGAACAAGTATTCAAATTTTGACATCACCATGGCAACAGCAAATTCACACACATACACGCTGCCGACTGCCACATACAGTAATTTACTCGACATACAGCAATAAAGTTAGAGTCAGCTAGATTTGTTGTTCAACCTTAATCTTGGAAGATTAATAAGATTTTTGGCCAAACAGTTATGTCTGCCCATGTATGAATAGACAAAAAAAAAAACTTCTTTAATTGATTTTCATTATCTTATCTTGAGAAACGAGGGAGTCTGGTTAAATCTTTTAAAAAACATTATGCACAACCTGTTAGCGCTTGGAGTATGTGATGGGGATGACTATCCAAACGCACCCAATTGCTCAATATCTGTAAAACTGACTGAATTATAGCTATGTTGGTGTTTTGCACTAATGTTGATTAGCTATAGGGGCCATCTTGAATCAGATAGAGTCCAAAAGTTAATCAGTTGTAGATATTCATCCAGTGATTTCTCCCTGAGAGTTTCATTATAATCCGCCCAGTGGGCCATGACATATTTTGATTACCAAACACACACACACACACACACACACACACACACACACACACACACACACACACACACACACACACACACACACACACACACACACACACACACACACACACACACACACACACACACACACACACACACATCTTTTACCTTTAGGTAGGGGGATAATGTGTGCTTTTCTAAAATATTCCAGAGGCAAAAGTTTTCTATGCTATTTGCACAAATTTGATCCAATTTGGATTGGTGGTACATCTTCTTTGTAAAGCTGAAGTAAATTAGTTTCCCTCTTTTGCCGTATTATAAGAAATGTATGTCAACACACCTAAACACATATTGGCTCAGTCTAGTGTGTGCACTCATAAAATATGGGCAAACACAGACACATAAAGACCAGTTTCCATTATTTCAGAGAACATTACATTGACTTATAGTCCTTTCTCTAACAACAACCCTCACTCTAACCTCCTGTAGCTCTAAAACTTGTCTCTGCCTTGAAGGATTGAACAATTTATGCTACAAGAACTAGCCTTTTTGCTCCACAAATAGATGATGAGTCCCCTTAATTAGACTGTGTAAACAGATTTAGATCCCAACAACCTAACCGCGTACACACACACACACACACACACACACACACACACACACACACACACACACACACACACACACACACACACACACACACACACACACACACACACACACACACACACACCGACCCTCGCATCACAGACCCCCAGCTGCTGCTCTCTGGTAATTTATTATCCTTTCTGTACCCAGTGGAGTCATGAAATCAGCCCGGCCTTTGTGGCACACACACACACATGCATGGATGCACACACATACGTGCAAACAGTCCATGTGTCTTTTTCAAACAGTCATCCAGGCCTGCAACACAGAAAGACCTCTTAGGCTTAATTAGTATAGGGTCCCCAGGGAGAGCACAGCAGAGCAAAATACACTAGACGGATGAAGGATGTGAGGCTGTCGGAAAAAAAAAAACAACGGATGAGATGAGCTGTTTTGTAAGATACAGACAATGATAGGGAATTTATTTTTCTGCCTTTTTAAAATGTACAGATGCCACCTCATGAAAGATCGATGAGGTCTCGCCCCACCTTTCCACCCCATCGCCAGAGGTCCTTCCAAACCCCAGGAGGGAGTCCATATCGTTTTGTTAGCTGCATTTAACATTTTTGAATATTTCATGGGACACAAGCACAACTCTTCAATGGCAACTTATAAGGCTTTGTTATTGCTCAAACTGCACATTAACTCTATATGGAAACATCTCTGTGGTCTACATAAATTGCGATGGGTTAAAAAAAACTCCCAGATGTTTTGAGATCATGGTGCAATTTGATAATTTTATCTCATAATCTGGCTTCTCCACCATCTGAGGTTCAGGACGTTTTTCACATGAGGCTTTAAGATAGAAACCATCGGCAGTTTGAGCTCACCATGTGCCCATCTGCCTCCTGCACACCCACAACTGCACACTTGCACTCATAAACACACTTGTGCTCTCTGGGAGGAATTGCGCCATAATTATGCCTAAGGTAGAGGCGATTAATTTTTTAATGGATCTAATGTTTTATTCATAATACGGATCCACTCTTGGCTATGACAGAGCACAAAAGAAGAAGAAGAAGAGGATAAAAAAAACCCAACACTGCCAGACAGTGAACACATGGCAAAACTGGCTGTTAGCGATTTCATACAGTGATTAATCCCACATCTCAGTGGAAGAATTTTAGGCCAAAGATGTGGATAGAGAGATAAAGATCTCATAATGTTATCATAAATGTAAATCACTTCCCTTTCTGCTTTGAGATTTATTTTGGTTATGAAAATTTTAACCTGAAAACATGAATGTTTTGCAGCATGAAAAACAGAGAAAGTGACAGTAGCAGGAGAAGGGTGTTGTCTCCAGAGTGAGGCCAGTAAGACCGGTTATTCTGTCCTAGAAATCCATTTACAGCACCGAGCACTCTGCCTAATCATCCACCCCACTGTGAGAGGAATACTGCATCCTGTGCAAACACTGCTGCAAAGCTGGAGCACATTTAGGACCTTCAAACATTACTCCTTCCTCCTGCTGATTCTCGCCCTCCAGTGTATGAATAAGATCTCACTTGAAACAGACTGTTTGTGGAGCAGAATCATGATTAAAATGAGGGGAAAGAGAATGAAGGTCATATGTAAAAATGAAAATATTTTGTGTTATAAAAATACATGCAAGTACAAGGATTTGCTGTACTCAGATCAGTTAAGTAGAAGAATCATTACAAAATGAACAACTACGTCTAATAATCGTTCAGTCAACCTGATTCAAGATGGCCGCCATAACTAATCAACTTTATCAAGCACAAAAATGACTAAAACTCAATCAGTTTGACCAATATTGAGCTAAAATGTGGTGTGGTAGTAGCAACAGTCATCCAAAACATAGGCGCTAGCTGATCTCACAAGATTTTTGCTCAAAACTTTGCCATTAAGCCAACATGTTGTCATTGGAGTTAACCCTGCTGGCAAAATATCTCATGACAAATGTTATCAACACATTTTATTGCGACTGTCAGGAAGTGCTCATTATCTACAACTGATTAGCTTAGCTGCCACAGCTTAGTTGCAAATCCTACCTAACACAAAAATTTGTCAGTTTTACAAACATTGATTCAAACTTCATGTGTGATTAGCTGAAAGTTAGCACCTCTGAGCACAACTTTTTATGCATCATTGTTGGTTCTAATTTTACCATTAACTGTTAGGGTCAACCCTGTTTGGAGTGATCTTCTATGTCTTAGTTCAGGAATAAATCCCCGTCAATGATTTGCAAGCTGAGAAGTACTATTATCAGACATCTGTAATCTATTCTTTTCTAAATCAGATTACTTCTATATCGCCCGCTCATCCTTACTGAGTGTACCTAATAATCCAGGACAGCACAGATTCTTCTAATTTATCTCTCTCTCCCAGCTGGACTTGAAGTGACAGATTTATTAGATAGCCATTTGCAGCTGCATGTACGGCTGCCAGATGAGAGCCAGTAAGAGTGACAGAGTCAGAGCTGTTTGATGACCTCTGCGTGATAATAACCTCACAGAGGAGAAGGACACGGAGGAACCAGGACAAGAAGGCAGATAAAGAGACATGTGGAGCAGTGTAGGTGGGTGGGTGGAGGAAAATGGACTGCATGGTTACATTAATGCAGATACAGACATCTCATGGTTGGTAAACTGTAAGATCGACGCTCATCTTTGATAAATTATGCATAATATTTGCTTTCTTGTTGATTTAAGCTAGTTGGCTGATTTTTCTCTCGTGTGTGACTATTTTATTTTATTTATTTATTGTTTTAAAAAGTAGCAGTAAAATAAAAATAATAAACACTTCCTATTCCTTTTCTTTCTATCCTGTTAAAAAAGTATAAATGTACATATGTCCCTTTCCTACCATTACTCAATTTATACAATCAGCCTCATCATATCTCATGCTCTAAAGGAAATCAGGAAAACGAAACAGAAATAACAACACAGAAATATCATTTTTACCAGAATCATCACTGTCCTGGATTAAACAGCACTTTTTCATGTTAATATTACAGATAATCTAAACTGTGTATTGTGTATATTTTTAATTGATTTATGTTTGTGCTTTGTTTATGTTCAACACTTAAAACATGGATGGAGCCAGCAGGCCAATGTTAGCTTAGGAAAGCATTTGCTTTAAATTTAGAAAACACAATTATGTTATATGACCTTAAATCTATTTGTTTATTGCAGACAACCTCTTAATGACAATAAGGTCAGCAGGCAGCTGCAGCAGGAAATAGTCTAAGTTGACACTGTGCAAATAAATTTGAGTCAATCATCATTTTTGTTAGTAAAGACTTAAATATGAGTCATACAGTCAAATTTCACAATTTTTGTCCAGAGTTGCTCTGGTGTCTTAATCTACCTCGCCTCGCCTTCCTCCGCTTATCCAGGTCTGGGTCGCGGGGGCAGCATCCCAACTAGGGAGTCTCAGACCGTCCTTTCCCCAGCCCCCTCCACCAGCTCCTCTGGCAGGACCCCAAGGCATTCCCAGGCCAGGTTGAAGATGTACTTTCTCCAACGTGTCCTGGGTCGACCCGGGGCCTCCTGTCAGCAGGACATGCCTGAAGCACCTCCCTGGGGAGGCATCCAGCAAGCATCCTAACCAGATATCCGAACCACCTCAACTGGCTCCTCTCGATATGGAGGAGCAGCGGCTCTATTCTGAGTCTCTCCCGAATGTCTGAGCTCCTCACCCTATCTCTAAGGCTGAGCCTGGCCAGTCTATGGAGAAAACTCATATCTGCCGCTTGTATCCGCGATCTCGTTCGTTCGGTCATTACCCAAAGCTCATGATAGGTGAGGATTGGGAGGTAGATCGACCGGTAAATCGAGAGCCTTGCTTTCTGGCTCAGCTCCTTCTTCACCACAACAGACTGGTTCAGCGTCTACATCACTGCAGACGCTGCCCCAATCCGCCTGTTGATCTCCCGCTCCCTCCTTCCCTCACTCGTGAACAAGACCCCGAGATACTTAAACTCCTCCACTTGAGGCAGGACCTCTCTCCCGACCCGGAGTTGGCAAGCCACCTTTTTCGGGTCGAGAACCATGGTCTCAGACTTGGAGGTGCTGATCCTCATCCTAGCCGCTTCACACTCAGCTGCAAACCTCCTCAGTAAGAGCTGAAGGTCTGAGCCTGATGATGCTATAAGACCACGTCATCTGCAAAAAGCAGGAATGAGATCCTCCTGCCACCAAACTCGACACCCTCTGCGCCACGGCTGTGCCTAGTAATCCTGTCCATAAAGGTTATGAACAGGACCGGTGACAAAGGGCAGTCCTGGTGGAGTCCAACCCTCACTGGGAACAGGTCTGACTTACTGCTGGCCATGCGGATCAAACTCACACTCCTCTGGTACAGGGACTGAATGGCCCTTAACAAAAGACCCCATACTCCTGGAGTGCCCCCCCACAAGGTGTCCCTGGGGATACTGTCATTACCTTTCTCCAAATCCACAAAACACATGTGGATTGGTTGGCACCAATTGGTCTGACACCTCCACACATCTGACCAAAGCTTTATAACAGTGATCAGAAGTGTTCAATCCCAGAAACAGCTTCATCTTCTCCCACAGCATGGTGAATGATAAACAGGAGTTTTACACTTAATTTTAGATTACACAAAACAATCTTTATGGAACAAAACAGCAGAGGCATACCAGTATATCCACAACATCAGTAAAGAAGATTAAAGCTAGATGGTGTGCAGCAGAGGGTACAAGCACATCATTGTCATGAAATTTCAATAAATGTTATTTAAAGTAAAGCACATCCATTGTTTGAGTATTAGATAACTGTACATGAATAAGCCAAAATGAGTAAAGTCCCTCATCCTGGCACCTATTTTTGAGTTATTGTGGTGTCTAAGTTAGTATTGAAACTTTTGAACAAAATTAACTTAATAGAAAATAATAGCTTGAAGGAAGTTTGGTCTCCTTGTTTGAGATTATATGATTATTATGGTAATTGACAGAAGGATACTTTGTCTTGTTCGCAGCAGCAGAAATCTTCTTTTTTCTATTTAGCTGAAATAAATGACTGATGCTTCACTTCCAAAATGGTGGCTTGAATGTATCCAGACGTTTTGTAACAATGCAATAAAAAAATGAATAAGTAAATGATAATGTAATAATAATAATATTACGTAAGTAATTGAATTAACTGTATTTTTAGTCCTAACGACCAACCAAAGAGTTTTGTGGTTACATATTTATACAATTTTCTATCTTAATTACCAAAGACATTTCCTGCTTCATTTCCTGAGATAGGAGAGATCCTGAGACACAAATTTTATATTCCAGTTAAGTAGAAATAATTGTCTTTCTACGCTTGACAATGTATCTAAATGTGGAAAACATGCTGACAGAAAGGAATAAAAAAGATGTGATCAGTGGATATTAGGTGAAGATTTATCAAGAGCATGTACTGAAATGATCTTTGTTCCATTTCCTCCTTAAAAACAAACGAGCATCAGATCAAAAAGCCTTGGCCAGGGATGCTCATTTTCTGAGGATCTTGCATCCATCCGGGGGGGTGGGTGGTTTGTAAGGGGAGGGGGGTTACTCATTTTCTCACGACCTGCTTACCGGGTGTATCGTGAAAGGACAGGACCGTGCTGGGAGGAGGTTTATTCTAACGTCAGTGGGCAGTACTTACGGATGGCATGGGGGTGTTATTGGTGCATGACCGTTAAATGATGAGGGAAGTTGGGCGGGGTTTCCAGCCATCTGGTCCAATCACATATCGAGGTGTGCCTCCGCGAGGGAGTGGTCCCGCTGGAAAAGGGCGGGGCCAGAAGCGGAAGTGCGCCTCGGCTGATCTCTCGCTGTCATTCGGCCACGGTCGGTTCCAGGAGAGAGGGGCAGCCAAGGAACACACAGGGATCGGCTGACTCTGTAGGAAAGACAGCTAGCGAAGGAAGATTCTGAAGTCAGACGGACAATGAAACCGACCAAAAAAGGCTTGTAAAAAAAAAAAAGGAAAAGAAAAAAAACAGCACACCTACCACGTTAACAAAGCTGTTGTATGATAGTCCAGATCAGAGGCAGCAGATACAGAGCTGTGTCATTGAGAGGCAGGACACGTCAGGCGAAGGGAGAAAAAAAGAGAAAAAACTGACCGACTGCACTACGAGTCAGCTTTTAAATCGCCTCTGAAAATCTCTCTCTACCATTGCCTCAAGGACAACGTCTCGCTGTCAGTCCAAGAGAAGGATCTCGACAAAGACATCGCCGAGGTCGAAGGTGGTGATCAGAAGGTGAAAATAAAATTTACTCGCTTTTATCCAGCCTATCCAGGGAGCTAGCATTCGAGCTAACCTTTAGGAGCTAGCTGGCTAACGCTAGCAATGGATGGAAAACTTAGCTGGTCAGCTTCGTTAATATTAACTGCATATCCGTCGATGACGGGCGTTTTTCTTCACATAATAGAAAAGTAGAAGAATAACTTGACATTTTTGATTGAACCTTTTTCCATCAAAGTAAACTTATTCGATGTAAATTTGGTCGTGGACTCTGACAGCTGTCAAACAAGGTCGAAGGTTTTATTTCTGAACGTCACGTCGGCTAAATGTTCATTTTCTTTACGTTTTCTCGTATTTTACGTGTCACTGTTCTCGTCGGTGCTTCGTGGTTGCCAGTTAAATGCCTGTCAGCTAATTTGCCTTTTTTTAAACGTCTCCAAATGGAGACTAGTCGACACAGCAGTGCTCCTAGTTTTACAGGAGGCTGCCAGAAGCTCAGCTGTGGACTTACAAACTGGCAACGTCACGGGGTTATAATTAGCTAAAGATGTAACGTTGACTCTTGTTTTTGTCTTTTACTTGTACATGGTGTTACAGGCAGAATATTCAGAGACACAAATACTTCTTTTATTAACACAATTTCTAGGTTTTCTTAGAAATGCAATCATTGTTGGTGATAAAACACACGTATTAAATTACATTACAATTAGATATGGAGCATGTAACCTCAGAAGGTCACTTTAAATACAAGTACTCATTTAAAAACAATGTCATTATAGTATAATATTAAACCCCACATGTACAATTGAGTTGAATTATAGAATTGTATTGACTTAGTGTTATTACAATGTTTTATGTTTGAAAAATCTCCATCAGTCATATGAAAAAACTTGATGCACTTACAGAGGCGAAGACACATTATAAAGAAATTAAATTAATCCCAGACACATTTTTTTTCTTCCAAATTGGAGATGATTGTGGATGTAACAACAATGTAACAGAGAGCAACAGTTTGTACATTTAGCAAGATGGCTAATAAGTTAGTCACAGTTATGACATCACTTGCCAAACTTTATAGATTTGCAATCTTTGTCACTGGACTTTTTGACCCAATCACGGGTTTTAGAGATATTACAGACTGTATCTGTATTTTATTGTCTTTTTATTACCTTTAGATAAGAGCTCATAACTAAATAAATTCCTTTCCTTGAGAATAACCAACCATAATTCTTGTTGCTGCATGAGGAGCGAAGTTGCATTATTATTTTAAATAATTCCACAGCGTTGGTGTTATACTTGATGTCCAACACCTCCTATAGTTCAGTTTTATTGCTCAGGTTAAGACATTATTACAAATGTGCTACATTTTATTATGTAAGTCAATCTAACAGTTTACATGAAAATGTTGTTTCCAGATATCAGCCCAATTAAAAACATTTCTGTGTCCTGATGCTCACCTTCTAGTCCTTTCTAAATCGTTTGATCAATGGAAAACTGACAAAGGCTGAGTGCTAACCTCTATACCACCTTGTTTGCTCTTCTCTCAATAGGACAGAAGAGATCACGGGATAGCGTTTGTTCTGGGGGGAGAAAACAAATGGGGGATTACGGGTTCGGAGTCCTAGTTCAAAACAACACTGGCAACAAGTCTGCTTTCCCGGTCCGAATCCACCCGCATCTACAGCCCCCACACCACCACCAAAATGTGTCTCAGAGCCCTGCAGCTTTCATAAACAGCACCACAGCCACAGGGAATGGCACCACAGGAGGCTCTCCTTGGCTTTTCCCTGCCTCTGCCACCCACAACAGTGTGCAAGATGAAATCCTGGGGGGTGCAGAGAAACCCAAAACACAGCAACAACAGGAAATGCAAGAAACACAAGAAAAGCAGCAGCAGTTGTCTCCTGGGAGTCACCAAGAGGGTGGAAGTGGTGGTGGGATAATTTCAGAACTGGAAAAAGCCCGGTCAGAGGAAACCAAGACGGAGAACGGTACTTCTGAGAGTAGCAACGGAAAGGAGAAGCAGCTTCGTCTCGAGTCACCTGTTCTGACAAGCTTTGATTACACTGAGACGTCTGGTCTTGGAGGAACTGGCCCGGTACAGTCCAGTACCACATCGTCATCACTTACTGGCTTCAACAACTGGTCAGCTGCCATACCACCTGCACCGTCAACAATCATCAACGAGGACGTCAGCTTTTTCAACCCGGCCTCTGCCAACAACGGGCCCCTGCTGTTCCAGAACTTCTCGCACCACGTTAGTCCTGGGTTCGGTGGGAATTTCTCCCCTCAGATTGGACCAGCCGCCGCTTTGTCCCAGCACCACCCTGCTCCACCACCACATCCCCACTTCCAACACCCCCACAGTCAACACCAGCAGCATCGACGTTCCCCAGCCTCACCCCACCCTCCGCCACCCTTCCCACACAGGAACCCGGCTTTCAGTCAGTTGCCACATTTGTCCAACAGCTTAAACAAGCCCCCGTCTCCCTGGGGTCCAGCCAGCTACCAGAGCCCCTCTCCCTCCCCCGGCTCGTCCACCTCGTGGAGTCCTGGAGGAGGCTACGGTAGTGGCGGCGGTGGTTGGGGTGGATCTCAGGGCAGAGATTATCGCCGTGGGCTGAACGGAGGGATGACTCCTATTAATTCAATTTCGCCACTAAAGAAGACCTTTCCTAACAACCACATGGCGTCCCAGAAGTATCCCCGAAACAGTCCTGCTGGCTTCAATCCCAAGTCCTGGATGGATGATGGTGTGGGTCGTGATAGCATTTTCCCTTTCCAGGTCAGTTTGCATGCAATAGTTTGACCAAATTGTCAGAAATTCTGGTATATTTTCAGTATGCTGCTGTTTCAAAGCTTGGTTGCCTAAGGATGTGTCTGTAACATATGTGTTTAGATATTAATCTATGAGCAGTGGCAGCTTGCTGCCTCATTTGTTAAATGTCAAGGAGTCTTAATGTTAGCTATTAATGCTATTACATTATTGGATGTTGGTGCTATTTTTAGGAATATGGGGAGTGGAGATTTACGCAGTTCATTTGTTATTGTGTTAACGCTGTCATTGGACCCTGTACTTTCACAGCTGTATGTCTCTTGTGGTGACTAACGCAGCTCTGTGACAGCAGTGGTGTGTGCCACGTTTGTGAGCTGATTGAAGGGGGGTAAGATGTGGATAGGAGATGAAAAGGAAAAAAGACGAGGAAGGGTAAAATGGCAACAAGAACAAGCAGTTAAAAGAAAACCTGGACAAAGACTGAGATAAAACATAAAAGCATCGCCACGAGGACCAAACCTTGTTCTTTTACAAAGGTCATCGATTTATTTATTTTTTTAGTATTATTGATTGATTATTTGACTAGATCATGGTTGTCGTAATATAATTAGATTTTTTAAAAAGTCATTCTATTTGTAGTGTAATCTTCAAAGCTGGATCCTCTCAATGAGAGCACACATAATAACATTATCACATGTAGGAACCAGACATGATGGAATGAGTTGAAGGACGCATACAGGTGAAAACTCATGATGAAAAATGTTATTGATCATATCGGCCATCGGAAGGAAGTAGAGGTGATTAAGGTTTTTATTGACCTGTTGTTCAGGCCAAATGACAACAAAAATACTTTTTGTAAGTATACTCATCTTTAATGTTTTATTTTTGGAAAATATTTTCTTGTCTTCAGCCAGCCTCTCCCTTCAAATTAACTTAGGGTCAGTAATAATGTGTGTCAAAGTTATAAATAGTTACTATCTTAGTAGATTATTTCCTGAATGGCCTCAGTTCAGAGAAATGGAGATGCTGTCCAACAGGTGTAATGAGCTGATGACTAATCTGATGCAGCCAATTGTTGCCATCTTAAAATTACTTCAATCTCCAAAATTTCATAGCATTATACATTATATTACATATGACATTACCATTTTCTTGCATTACACAGGATGAAATTCTATTATTCACAAGTGTAAAAAATCACCAGCAGCAGAATTATTAAATATTATTTTGGCTGAGTTAATACATTTCTTCCAGATTTGACCTCTGGAAACACTGAAAGGAATATTTTGCTGCTGCAGGTGATATTTACATTTATAAATAATTAAGGTTCATTTAAATGACCATGTAATGGTTTCTACAGTTTGATCACACGGACCACTATGAAATTATGGAGTTTTGAGCTGTTTTAAGATGGCAGAAATATACTTTGATCGTTGATGTTCTTGCACTAGCAGTTCGCTTTAATATAAACTCGTTTTTCTCATAACGGGGACCATTCAGGAAGTTTTCTATCTACAACAATAGTTATTAGTATTTTACACAGAAACAAACAGCTTTTCTTATTTTACTGTGCTCCCAGGATTAAATAGACAGGACTTCTTACAGACATGTCTTGACATGTCTGGAGCATTCTAATGACTTATGCTGCTCATCACTATTTAGTATTTTTCAAACTTTGAGTTATTATCAAGATAAAATCAGCAGGAAGAACATATTTAAGTCATTTTAAAAAAAGTATTTATAGCTACTTTTGCGACATTGACTGTTTAGATGTCAGTTATCACTAAATCAAAAGTTTAAAAAATGAATTTATGTTGAGCCTTGTTATAATCATTAGACATTTTCATATGATCTATTGATGCAGCTGACAACCTATCAAAGGCAACAGCAGCCAATCTGTTTAAAGTATTTGTTACACCAAAATACACACCATCAGTCACTGCAGAGCATTGTTTGAGCTACCTGGGATTTTTACAATCTAAAATGGTAACGTTCTTTTTGCTGTAGCTTTGTGCAGAGTAATGAGTCGGACCTTTCTCTGTGTAAGTTGAATGACACACCCTCACATTAGCCCCTCCTCTCTAAATGTACAGATACACATAGCAGAGAGAGAGGTCTTTTTAGGGGCTGCCCAAGTGTTTTTTTTTTAAAACTTAATGATTTTCAAAAATTTTTTACCTGGTTATTCTTAAGAAAGTTGCAAACAATAAAGCAAGCATTTAGCAACATATAGATCAATTCCATACCAGTGAATATATGGATGCCTTCCAGGTCTGTTTGCAATCCTTATTACAGAGAAATAGCAATGGTCTTGTCTAGAGTTTCTTCAGTGAGTGCAGCAGGCCTGAAATAAAATAACCTCCTGCACTTATATTTATGCACAAAAGATATGTTTTTAATTTAATTTACCCAGATATATTTAGTCCATACACAGCAGTGTCCTCTTGTCAGATCAGGTTTACGTTACGGTTGGCGTTACTAGCTGCAGCGTATTCCTCTGTGTGGTTTGATCAGATCAACTACAGTAGCATTGTCCTTTGGCCCCCGTGATTCTGTAAGGGCAGATGGAGGATGGGCTTTGAATGGCCTTACTGTTTGTGTATGTAGGGAGGCACTGATTATGTAAATATAACCCATTTTTCAATGACAATTGGACAGTCTACAGTAGAACCAGGATGAGAAAAGTCAGTGTTTCTTCAAGAATACATTTTAAACCTGTACGTACCAAACAAAAAACTAAATCCCTAAACCAACAAGGTGTGGGAGGTGGCCTAATGTTGCTGCCTGATTTGGTCAGATGGTGCAGCAGGTGGTCGGTTCTCCATATTTGCATTTAGATTTTGTTCTGTAATGGACTTGGAACAAAATGGCTAACAAACCAGTGGTCTTGAACCACTCAAGGTTTCTATGTTTTTCTATTTTTCTTTATTGATCTGAAACCTTTTCCTGTTAGACCTGAATCTGATCTTTACCTTATGCTTCAGGTAAATAAACTGAAATGAATCACTCTTCTCTTCCACCTGTTCCTCTTATTTTTACCATCACTGCCCTGCTACACTCTACATCACCATCTGTGACTGGCTGCATAAGGTTATTCTTTTCTAGAATCAAAATTGTACAATTTTTGTGTTCATTTTGGAACAATCTCTTTCAGGTTAACTGATAACTTTAGCAAAGCAGTAATAGGAAAAAAATATGGTGGTGCTCAGATAAATTCAACAGTTTCCCTGGAAACAACCAGCAGGTCACATTTTACTCCCCAGAGACTCCAATGTTCACATGATCATTAATTTCCAAATATTCGCTTGTTTGAAAAAAAAAAAAAAAAGACAACTTATTCTTAATTTAAAATCTTATATGAAGATGGGGATCTGGTTTTTGCTTGTGCATAACATGTACTAAAAAGAATGTTGATTTTTAATCTTATTTTAGACTTGTAAAGAATATTTTAGAGATCATTTAGAACTGAATTAGTTGATATAACTTCTTGATAATGCTGATATTGAACACCGTCTCATGTTTTCTTTTTTTTTTGCATGGTGGGAAACAGTTTGACATAAATCCCCTTTTTTCCAGGTATCCTCATTGTTTTGCTTTTTAAGAACATTTAGGTTATATGTTTTTGAATTTATAGTTTAATCCATCTAATATTTCCTTCTTGTAAATCACTGACCTTTTTTAGGAGAATATTCCAAGCAAATCAAATGATCTATAGAGTATGTTCTACTGATATACAGTAATGGTATAATATGTACCTTAAACGCGTTATGTGGGATCAAATGAATCATGTTGCAGCTTCACAGCTGCCATCTCTAAATTACACAGACCACCAAGTTCATCCATCAGATGCCTCGTTTTTATAGCTCATTCCTAAATCTCATTGTTTTTTTACTTTCAGGATGACAGTTGTCACATCTGTCACATCAGCAGGTTTTGGGCCATTTCCCTTTCATTCTCTTTAGTTTTGCTTCATTTGCTGAAGAATTGCTCATAAAGCAAATGGTGTTTTCTCCCCTTAACTCAGTAAAATGCCATTAGTAAATGTTTATTCAGATCATACATCAATCAAATCACAAATGCTTTCATCTGAAAAGAGCTTTCAGGTTTAGTAAATTAAACAGCATAGTTTGTGAACCAAACAGAACCCATGAGGAACTGATGTCACTGTAAACCCTTTCCAACTGTTTTAGATAGTTCCCATTTTAGCACCGACACAACAGATGAGGGATCAGCGGCTTTTGCTTTAGAAGTCTCATTGTTCAGCCTTTTTTAGAGTCACCAGAATAGCAATCAGGCTTTGTTCTTTGCACGTGTTTGAAGAGATGGATTGTTGCACAGAAAACAAATGATGGACCCCTGTAAGATGGCACTTTTGGAATATTTTTCTTAGAAAATGCTTTATTGCAGTAGCTAATTACTGATGCAAGGTTCAGGCTTTTTATAAGTAAGCATTTGGTATGGTTGTCACAGGCTATTAGTGCATGTAAAAGAGCAAATGTGAAAATGTCAGTGGACATTTTGCAGATATACAGCGCCGTGACATGCAGAAAGAGATTTTCCAATCTTGTGGCCCACACATATATTAAACAGCTTCAATACTCAGAAAGAGCACTGTTAGCTAGCTACTGATAGGATTTATTTTTTCATAGAATAAAAGCTTCCTTCTTTACTTCAGTTCAGCTCTTATTTTTTTCCCTTGTTCTGCACTGGTAAATTTCTTTCATTTCAAGGCCAGGAGCCTGCTGTTGTGTCAGGTGCACTGGGCTGATTTGGGCCAGTAAATTTGGCTTATGACCAGGTCAAGACCCGCAGGGCCTGAAGGAAGGTAAGCCAGGGCAGGATATTGTCTCAGTAAGCCACCTGGGTAACTGTTGGTTACAATCCCCCACCCCCCTTCACTGTTTGTGTAGCTAAGAAATGCTGCCTCTTTATAAAGTGTATTTTTTAAAAGAACATTTTTAAACCCCCTCTTCATTTCAGTGTGTTTTCTGTACGTGAGGAAAATATTTTCTGTTGACAGTGAGTCAGTTTGAGGCCAAAACCCAATAAAAACCCAGTATCTGTAGATTCAGACCTGCGAGTAATTAATTATCCTGCAATGAAAGGTGAAGTGCAAGTAATATTTTACATGCATTTGTATGTAAAATATCAACCACTGAACAGATTTTATTGCTACTTGTAGAAAGCAATCATTGGATCTACATCTACAACTGATTGAGTTTCAAGATGGCTGCCACAGCCAGCTCATCTCAAGACATAAAATGGCTATAATTTAGTCAGTTTTACAAATATTGACTTAAAATTTAGTGTCAAAGCAGCCAAGAGTTACCTTGACATTAACTGTTGGAGTCAACATATTTGCCCATTTCCCCCTTCAACAGCTTTGAGACATTTCAAGTAGCTGCCCCACCTTGATACATGACACATGCATGCATCTAGAAACAAAGACTCCACCTCTTAGCACCACAATCCCAAGATTGCAACCATTACCTTTGGTTCTTGTGACAATCGTGTTATATAAGAGGTGTCTTTTGGACTAATGAGCGGCCTGAGCTGCACAGGCAAGCACATAACTCCACAACTAATTCAGCCTCATTGTGCCCTTCTCACACCCTTGACAAATGCTGTGAAACAGGAAGAAAAAAGCATGTGTGCACGAGTCCTAATTAGTCCCTGGCTTATGTCTTCTGCACATGTTTCCTAACAAAAGAAGAAAACAGCAGAGCTGTCCCTTTGTATCTTGTGCATTCCATACAATAAAATGATTCACTTTAGTTTAATCTGATCTCCAAGCAGTGTAACTGCTGCTGGATCTCTGTCACTTCAGTTAAACCCTAAATTCAGACACACATGTTATATTTATTTGTTCAGCCGTCACTGAGTTACTGGTTGGGTTTTTGTCAGTTTGTGTTAATTTGTGTCATCACAGGCTTTTGAAATATTCTGATGAGGAAAATGATGATTGCAATTGTCAAAAGCTTGACCTGCTTCCTTTTCCTGCCCTCTGTTCTTCAAGTTTTACCATGCCTTACCTCACTATTCACTTTCTTTTCATGTAGCTTTCTCATATCCACCCTTCCTACTTTGCTTTGGGTCTTCTTTTCATTTTTGTTTCAAGAAAGTTCAGAAGCTCAACCTTCCCACCTCACAGCTTGAAACGACTTTTAAAATGGCCTCTTAACTCTGAGAACCTGAATGATTCCTCTCCACCCACATTACCGTATGCCTTTTATCCCTCATTTTCTCCACTTTTGTTGCCTTCAATGTCTTTTTGTTTGTCATTAATTAGCAGGTAACAAGGATGATTAATGTTGGCGTTAATCACCACTGCATCCTGCATTTAATCATTCTTTGCTACTTTAATCAGATTCTGAAGTTTTACTTGTTTTTGCTTCAGAAAATGAATCCCTGATTGAGAAGCTGTGTTCCTCTTGTCGTAGAAATTCTTGTCCCAGTTTTTAATTTCAGCTCTTCGTTCACACTTTAGTTAATCAAATGCAGCTTTATACAGTTACATTTAGTGCTTGATTTGATGGCTGTTGGCAATCAGTAACAGTGTGACTAAATAATAATCTGGGTACATGTGGTGTCCTGGTCCACCTGCTGACTCTTACAGAAGGTTTTCTGAAGATTCTGAACATCTGTTTGACTTGATGCTGCAAAGATTTGCAGGGTTTTCCACAGCGGGGCTCTCCAGAAGTGTGTTGCTTTTCAGAATTATCTTGTGTGTTTAATGTACCTTATTTGCAAAAGCAGCTACTTTAAGGTTGGCACCTGCCTCTATCTACACAGCCTGGCCAATATATCCTGATAAGACTACTTTTTCTTGGGGCAATGGATGCCCTAAGAAATGGACCACTGTCTACTGCCACCATAACTGATTAAGAGAATATTTTGGCCCTTTTGGAAAGTGCTTTTTCTGTGTTAAACTTATAAATAATTACTCTGTTCCCCATTGTCGCTAGGTTCCTGAACCACCTGTGTTTCAGAGAAAAATTAGTTCATTTTCTACAGGATTAATCAGCTAACAGCTGGTCTGATCAGAGTGGAGAACAAATCAAGTTGCTGCCAACTTAAAACAGCTCCAGTCTCCAAGTTTTCAGTGGTTCATGCAACTTTTTTTTCCCCTCAAATTATGAACATCTACATCACCATCATTACATGGTTGTTTTAGGAGAAATATTAAGAAATCCTTGCCAGACTTGGCTCCTGTGTGCACCAGAAGTGTTACATTTCACTGCTGCTGGTGATATTTATGCTTGTAAAAAAAAAAGCCCCTCAGAATTTAATGTAAATAACTGTGTAACACCAAAGCAGTGCCTGTGTGAACGCTTGTATATTAAACTATAGAGATCAGAGCTGTAATCCACTTGGATCTTGTCTGTGCTCAGCCCTAATGAATGTAAATTTTATTTCTCCAAACAGAAACAGTATGATAATTATTCAGTTTTGAAACAGAAACAAAATTTAAAGTGGCTGAAATTTTCCTTTAAGGTTTGACAAGCAGCTCAACATTTAATAGACTAATCACAACAGTTTGAGTATTTTTACCATTCAGACAGCCTCACCTAAGCTTGCAAATTTGCACCTACTGTATACTTTATCCAGATGAGGCAATTATCTTATTAAAATAACTTTTTTCAGCCCACTCTGCATGATTTGACAAGTTATTCAGAGAGAAAGTAGTTTTTCTTGCACCTAAAAGGGAGGATTTCTCTCACAACTAATATTAATGTCTTTATTCAGTTACCAGCAGATAAACATATAGGTGATGGTAACTAAATCTGATTAGAGCTTTACTAAATACCTCCTACAAAGTCATCACTTCTTTTAGAGTGAAGATTTCAGATTTAGCCGTTTATTCACTACTTGCATAATCATGGTTAACTCGGGACACATTTGATAATTGACAATCAAACATTCACAAAGGACAACACTGTTATTTTAGAGGCACTTTCCTCTGCAACATTCCATCAAGTTCAGAAATGCACCCAGTATGTAATTACATAGTTGAGTCGTACAAAAAACAAAAAGGCTTTTTCTTGGCTTTTAATTTGCCTTTAGGTATTATTCTCTTCTTCAAATAGATAGAGGAAGTGATAGATTGATAAAATTGATTTAATAGATACTGTAATATGGTGTTGTAAGGAGAATTATCATAAAAACAGTTAACAGTATGAATAAAAATTTTTAAAAAGTAAACTTTCTCTGAAAAACAGTTAAAAGAATTGTGCATTGTGCTGTGCAACAACAGTAAAAATTGTGCAAAAGGTTGTGTGTGCATGAAAGTTGTGTGTGCATGAAATTGTGAAATCCAGCAGTAAGTATTTACATATTTATATTAGGTATAAGCAAGGTGTGGAGTGTTGTGGCATCTTCATCTGTGATGCATAAGTCAGCTGTTGTTGAGTGACATGGTTAAAGGTGGAAAAAGCGTTCAGAAGTGTTGCAGAAAATGAAGAATGTACTAAACCTATGACCTTGGGATACAGTGGGCAATTTCTCATAGATTCAAATGACATGGACTATAAATTGAGACTTTCCTGTCTCAATTGTGTGTGTGTGTGCGTGTGTGTGTGCGTGTGTGTGTGCGTGCGTGCGTGCGTGCGTGCGTGCATGCATGCATGCATGTGTGCATGCCCCTCAATCTGTCAGGGATAAGTACTTTGCAGGTCAGCTGTCCAGCTGTTGAGAAAGAAGGATGCACAGATCTGATGATTAATCATCGTCTGCGCCTCTCAAGGCTAATGCTTAGCAACTGCAGAGCATCGCCTGAGCCTCAGTTTACACCAAGCAGAGTCCATCTCAGCTGCAAAATGAATTTCTATCACCCAGGAACAACAAAATATAACTAAACCATCAAAAGAAGACTGTTCACGCTTAAACCAGCTGTCTAGTGTTTGTATGTGATAATGTTTGTGCTGTAAAATGCTGATGATGTATATTTTCCATGGCTTTCAGTCCTTCACTTGTTGCAGATCTTTATCTTGTGTTTGGTTTGTCTGACCCGAAGCCATAGTCGAAGCCCATATTTGATACTGAGGCGGATATGAGGAACCAGAAGACACAGGCTAGCCTTTATCCCTGTGCTTATGTTTGTTTTGAGGGAGAGAGTGCGCTCTGGGTGTGTTCTGCCATGCTATTTCTATTTTTGCAGCTTCTTTTCAGTCAGTGTGGGAGATCTGCAAACCCAAAATGCTGTTAAAATTTGGCTACAGTTGAAAGGTTTGGCTTTTTAAACCAGCCAGCGTGCCAGATATCTGACTACACACTTAGCTGGTCAGACACTCACAGTAGCTTTCAGATTTGGGAGCCTCTGCAGACACCAGATAGTGGATGAAGAAGTGAGTATAGTCAGCCTGGCGGAGCCTGGGTCATGTGGTTCACAGACGTAGGTCTGTTTTTCTGAACCCTGTAGCATTTGACCCCTGAAGAGTTCATAGTAACCATGAGCTTTTCTTTCCAGTTTCACCCTCAGACTGTCCTACTCACATTTGCAACATTTTTACCTGCTTTTTGATTAATTCTAAGGAGCGGAGATGCCTGCTGTGTTACTAATGAAAAGAATGACTTAAGATAAAGATTGCTTACATGTTTGGTAATTCCTGTTATGCAGGTTCTGACTATAATCAGTCAGAGCAGCAACTTGTCTTGAAGTGTGGATGTTCTTGTCAGGGAGCTTTTAAAGCTTTTCAGAAGTGACTTTTTGTTTTTTATTCACAGAACATCAAGCATCACAGTGATGAAGAAGTACAAGACAATATAAGATTAATACAAAGTGTTCAAGAACAAACAATAAGCAAAGAGTTACATAACCAAGAGCTAAAGTTAAGCAGTTCTGTAGTCTTCATTTAATCTGTAAGGTGTGTATTTTAAAATCTGAATCGGGCCAATGGGGTGTGTAAGGGGTGTTTAACCAACCCCAAAGTAAATAAACAAATCAAAAAAGATTCACAAATAAAGTAAGGCTGGCATTTTTTCCAGA
The DNA here is from genome assembly GCA_006937965.1 of Callopanchax toddi. Taxonomy (NCBI): domain Eukaryota; kingdom Metazoa; phylum Chordata; class Actinopteri; order Cyprinodontiformes; family Nothobranchiidae; genus Callopanchax; species Callopanchax toddi. The sequence goes on from SSNR01000015.1 coordinate 2,353,824, forward strand.
CCACTTCCCCTGTACTCCCAGCACCATTACCAAGACCACAAACAAACCTGTGGATGTGGATTTTTTAAGTTCCAAATAAGTATTTCACTGAGTAATTGGGGATAAAATAAAAGGATGGGGTCACTTTTTTCCTGTCTCAAAAAAGGATTAACCAGACCAAGTTTTTTAAGATTCACTTTAATGATTGAATTTATCTTAATTTCATCAGCATTCTGGTTATGATCTAATTTAGATCAAACAGAATTTAAAGGATTCTTTACAACAAACGGATCATTACACCTGATCACACGTAGCTTTGTTAACTTTATTTTGTGTTCCAATTTCTAATTTAGAAAAGCAGGGCGACTGCTCCCCTCATTTATAAACAACAGTAATTTTGAAGGAGGCTATTTTAATGCAGAGTGGTATTTATTGGTTTGTGAGTTGGAGCTGTCAGGCGTCTTGTCAGACTCATACAGTTTTAATTGGATGTTTTCCAGCCTTGAATGCTTTCAGATTGAGCCTGAAAGTGCACCTATCTGCATTTCCCAATGTTCTTTAATCCTGTCAGTCTGGTGTTTGATTGCATTTGTATGTTCTATGTTATTTAGATTAAATCCCAACACTGAAAAGTATCTGTACAGTTTTGATGATCAAAATTATATGATGCAGTAAGTAGGATAAAAATCAGCCTTGACCTCATAGAAAATAAACATCACTAAACATGTTTTGGACAGAAGGTAAAGCTGACTGATGAACTACACACAGCCAGAGGAGTTATCGGTTCCTAAACGTGTGAAATCTCAGATGCACAGCTTGGACACTATTTTAGGAGATTTCTGCTTTTAAGGTGACATTCATCATAGAGTGACTGGAAAATGATTTCAAAAATAGGCGGAAGGAAGTATGGAGGGAAGGAATGAGACATTCAAACGTGATGTTGTGGGGAAATTAGACATTTAAAACCTTCTCAAACGGTAAACAATGGGGATATGAATTTTATATCGTGGTCTTTGTTTGTTTTGAAAAGAAGGAAACCAGAAGAGTTTGTCAGTTTCAGTAGTTGTTGTTGCCGGCTGCATATTTGGCCGAGGTGGAGTCGAGACAGAAACCTTATCAGCATGGCACTTGCTGTGTGTGTTTTCTACATGAGAGAATATTTTGTGTACACACATTGTAAGGGCGTGAGTGTTTACACATATATGTGTGTGCGTACACAGACATTTTGTGTGGCTGGTATGCCAAGGGTGTCCTTGTTTCACGAGGACAAGCTGACATGCGGCTTGGTTTACTGTTCACTGTAACTCAGAGAGTATGTTTTTGCAAAGTTATTTAGTCACATTTACATGTTGCATACTAGGGAACGCAAACTAGAACACAAGTTAAGGAGGGTATTAGTTCAAACTTAACAGGAGAGTTCCAAAAATAATAAGAATTTGAAAAATAAATGGCCAAAAGAAAAATTAATTTGACATCAAACCCATTTTGTTATAGAAATGTGTTGCTAAAATTTAGAAATATTTGAGCAGTCTGTATTTTATTAGTAACAGATTATATGCGTTTTGGGAGAATCCGTTGTACAAATGTTCTTCTTCTGTATTTTGAAATGCTCTTGATGAATATGCTCTCACCACCTAGTGGTGTGGTGGTGGTATTTCAGTGTTCTTTTTGTCAGAAATGTGAACAGAGATTTTAATAAATGAAAGTTGAAAAAAATCCATTTCAAAAACACCAGCAGTAATGTAGACAGGCCCTGAGTAGCCGTGCAGCCTCTGACTGCTCTATTTGAATTTATTCCTTTATTACACCGGCCACAGGTGTTCAGTGTGTGTGTGAAGTGCCCAGATCATATTTTCATGTGTAAATGAGAACTGCTGTCTCCTCGTGTCCTCTTTGGCCAGTATGAGTTAATTTAGTCAGTGTTGCATTAAAACACAAATGGAGTCGGTCCAACTCTATTTCAGACATTGAGAATGTTAGTTGCCACAATAGACTGCATGCTGGCACAGTTGATAGGGTTGCAGGTTTGATTCCGGTTCCTTTCTGCGTGGAGTTTGCGTATTCTCCCCATGCATGTGTGTGTTTTCTCCAGATGCTCTGACTTATTACATACCAAAAACACACACGTTGGGTTAATTGGTGGCTCTAAATTGTCCATAGGTGTGTTAGTGTGACTGGTTGTAAGTAATGCTTGTCTCTGTGTGGCCTATGTGATGGACTGGCAACCTGTCCAGGGTGTCCCCCGCCTCTCGCCCCATGACTGCTGGAGATATGCACCAGCTTCCAGTGACCCCTTACTGGAGGAATCGGTTAAGAAAATGGATTGATGGGTTGCATCTATATGCATTTGCAAAATATGTTGGTGTAGAGATTCATGTATTCAGGAAATGGCAATTCAGAATTAAAAAAAGACAAGAGAACCAGATGATATATTTTTTAACTGTTTGGGGTTCCGCAATAATTCATGTTCTTTGCATTTCTTTACATGATCGTTGCAGCTTTAAAAGAAAGGTAACACTAAAATAACAGTATCTTCTTTTTGTCTTTTCTTCAGGAGCGCAACAGATCCATTGACAGCTTCAACATGGGGCCTCTGGAGAGCTCCCTGATCGAAATCATGAGGGCTGAGCAAGACACCCTGAAAGGTAAAGATAGAAACCGTCCATCATGATGACTAGTAGCAGCTAGTCCTCTGTTTTTGTCTGTGTTGTAGCATGTGAAAAGTCAAAACCTAACTGAAAACATTTTTTGCAAACTTGTTTTTTTTAACTACTTAAAGTAGAACATCTAAGAAACTGTGGACATTTAAATTCACTTCACTTTAGTGCTTTTCCTAGACTGATACAGTGTTTTTGTGTAATTTAAATATTCTTTTTATACCATGATTGTAAAAATCTGAAAGCTGGACATCATTTTGACAGATGGGGGACATGCGGCCGATCGATGTGCCACAACATTATCTTGTCCACAGAAACACCTTCAATAACCACACGTATTGATTAACTCTTGATTTGATTTTCCTTTGTGTTCTGTTGAGGGAGCAAGCATTTTCAGTGTCTGTTGATCAATATCTGTTGATCATGGTTATTTGATTATAGGATGCCTTAACTGTGGTTCAGATTAAATTTTGATTAATTGTTCAGCCCTAGTTTGACATTTCCTTTAATCCTGCATATTAAGAACAAAACAAAACAGCAGAGGCATTGAGAGGGGATCTATGACAGAAATCCAAATAGTCCAAGGATCTGAAGTAGTTAGTAAAAGTTGGAAAGCTCCCATTTTGAGTGCAAAATAAAAAAAGAACTAGGACACATTTTGTTAAGGACAGGCACACCTTGCCATTAGCCATTCTTGGTTGGTCTTCTAGCTGTGGTTGTGATTGTTGACCAGAATAAACATGTTTTTTGTTCTCATGAATTGTTCTATGCTATTAGTGCATTACTGATCAGTCAGTGTGACTGATATGGATATGCTGTATGTCTTTGACTGCAACATGGATTTGGCAATAACTGTTTGGTGTTTTAACTAAAGAAATCCACAGAAAACTAAAAACTTTCAAACCACCTTCCCACCCTGAAAGGTTTTGTGGGGTTTTATGGTCATGCTGAGTAAAGGCCAGCGCTGTCAGCTTGATGGTTGGTCTGTAGCAGTGTTATGCTAGCAGAATGTGTTCATGTAACATCCTTGTGAATGACAGGTTCTAGGTTTTCCCATCAAGTTTTTCTTTCTTGTGAAGCTTTCCCCCCCAAAGTAGATCTTTGTATGCACTTTTCCTCCAATCCAGCTCAAGATGGCCACCACAGCTCATTAGGTTGGCCAACACAAAAATGGCTATAAATTAATCAACTTTTAGAGTTTTTTTTTAAGCTCAACCAGTTTAACTTGCCATATCTAATAATTAGGACTAAATATGCATCATTGGCTGAACAATGGTGGCAACTCTTAACTAAGATCATTTAATAAACGCAGCAGATTGTCAGTGTTGTTGGGTTTTTTTGGCCTTGTTTTTCAAGGGTGCAGCTCCCAGTAATCATAGCTGAATAATACTCTAACAGCAAACACTACGGCCACTGTGTTAGCTGTTGGTTGAGAGGGAGGAGCTGGTTCTGGTAATGATCGCTGAAAGGAAACACCTTCCACTTCCAAGGGCTTTAGTGGTGTTAAGGCATTTGGGTGGGGCACACTAACAGAAGCTGCCAGTAGTCACCATATTTCTTCACTGTTATTGAGATCACATGGTTTAATCCTAAAGAGCAACATCGTTTTAGCTGGGCTGTAAGAATCTGCTGAGCAGATAGATTACCTCAAGACTGTGTGTGGTCTTAAGATAAAAAATCAGAAGATCTGAAATTATTTTCCTGTTTAATCACACAGAATGAACTAACGTACCTCTATGATCATAAACGATGTCACCAAATTCCAATTTCAGTCCAAAAATCAAACCACTGAACTCCTTGGTAGTAATTGAGTGTTTCAGACTCACAAGACTCATCACATGCAGCTTTGAGTTCTCCTGTCAAATCTTTCCAACAGAGGAAAACTTAAAGGCTCTTCTATTAGCTTTGTTATGGTATCTGGGTCTCAGCCTTTCTGGCACAGTTTCATATGACTGTTAGGGTGACTTTAAAGTACAATAGTAGTTAGACCTAAAATGTTCTTTAGTTTTGTTCTGATGCAACAAATGACCCTTCTGATTACAATTTAGTATCAGCTCAGATGTTTTATTTATGTTATATCCTTTACGCTTCCCTGATTTGTTCTGGTAGAGTGACCCATTGTGCTGCTGCTGTCACATGATGCATTACAGCATATCCTACCCTCCACTTTCTATTCTTTTCTTTGACGTTTAGCCCTTTGGAATAAAAATCTATTGCCCTCTGTCACAAACATATATGTACATTAAAAAAAAGCTAATTTAGACGCAAATATACACAAGTTTCTCATTTCGGCCGGTTATTATTGAACAAAAAGAGCACAATAAAGCAGAAAACAAGCGAGACAAAATGTCTACAGTAGAAGTGGCTTTGAATCACTTCCAGCATTGTCCTGACTGACAGAAAGGATCCCTCTGTTCAGACACCAAACATAAACACACCACTGTGTTGTGTGAGCTTGTGCGTACATGTGCTTTAATCATAAGTGCATTGTGTGTGTGTGTGTGTGTGTGCCTCTGTGTGTGTGTGTGCAGCCAGTGGCTATGCAAATAAGGTTCACAAAGCAGCCACACACAGCCCTGGAGACACGTAGGGATGTGATGTACCTGCTTGCTTCTCAGAAGTTACAAGAGGCTTTAAATCCAACGTGGACTTTGATTTTCTTGGGGTGACGCAGCTGTGTTCACCTACTGTTTATTAACTTACTAAATAACAGAAATATGAAATGGTCAAATGTGCAGTGAGGAATGAGATTGCCAGCATAATCTGCTTTGGGTTTGTACCAAGTGGAACTGGAACGCTTCATAAACACGCTGAACTTTTCTTTTGAGGCCTTACTTTTGAGATTTTAATGAATGTTCTTAAAATCCTAACATGATTTAGTGTACTTTTTAGAGCCGCGGGTGGTTACTTGTGGCTTCTCTGGAGTTGCAATCCATTTTTTTACCATTCTGTGCGACTCAGTGGACTGTGGGGGAGGAACCAGCAGATTCCCTTGTGACAGAGGCATCGGAATGCACCAATCACCAGGCGGTCTATATCCATACAACAATGGTCGCTCTATTTAACCTCTTTCATCTAATTTCTCTGTTGCAAGCGGGCCTTGCATAACTTTGAAACTTGTTTGGCATCATAACATGAATTTGAGTGGGTGCTGGTGTTTGTGTGTGCATGTTAGATGGCTCTGGAGATTGGCTACGTGTAAAAAGTATGATATGGGTTCTAAAGTATGATACAGATTTAAGTCAACAAAAAGAAGAGCCATAGTTGATATCTCAGAGGTTTATTCTCTTATTAGATTGATGTCTAGGTAACACTAGATGTGTTCATAACATGTAAATAATGACAGTTTTTATGTCCGCAAAGCAATTCTTTAGTGTTTGAATAAATCACACCATCTATTAGGAGTGTATAAGAAGTTTTTGTTAAATGTATCACTGCCTAATAAAAAAGATGTAATAATTACTGAAGTCATCTAAATGCAAACTATCATTTAATAAAATTGATCTCAAAATTGAAATGCAACTGTAAATAAAGAGCTGAGAGTCTTGGATAAGCATCCAAACCTTTGCAGAGGCTTCAGTATTTTCCATAAATCATTTGATCTTTCCGTATTTCTAACTGCATCTAATGATTATTGCTGTGCTTTTATGAGTTGTTCATTTACTGACCACTCATGTAGTTGCTTGTGTCTCCTCCCTTAGTGCCTTCATTTTGTTGTTGTGCTTTTGTGTTTTTTCTTCAGTGAATCAGTTTTGATTGTTTACACATGACAGCTTTCTTACACATTTGATAAAATCTCATTCGAGGCCTTTCTTCTTGCATAAAAACTTGATTTGTATTATCAAATTAGCTTCAAGGTGCTAACATGTTACTCTGGGTACACTCTGGACTTGGTGCTGTGCACATTAGGGAACATACTATAAATGTGCCATGATTTACCATAATTATACTATGATGCAGCACTTACCCCATGTAAAAGTGTATTGGCCTTATTGTAGATAGAATGATGATGACACAACTCTTATTTTAAAACTTCTTTAAATGCTGTTTCTCTCGTTTTACTCCTGTTAAGCTCCAAACATTGATGTAGAGACATTTCTTTTTTCTGGTGGGAGTTCTGTCAGTTTGTCAGCATGGTCAGATCTGACATGTTGTTAGATATTTGTTGTTGGTAGTCTAAAGCTGGACCCTAGCCAGTGGCATGATAAAGAAAATAATAGTTTCAGGTTCAACTTTTAGCTAAATTAGAACCCACTGATTTATATTTGTACTAGTACTACTTCATATTGTTTGTATAATCTGGCTGCTGTTTCTTGGACTTAATGTCTTTGCATCATCTGTCTTTCACTAAAATTGGAAACATTTCTTTTTTTTGAGTTCTTGGATTGAAAACATTGCCTTCATAGACTTGCGCAGGTGTTCCACCGAGACCTCTGTAAATATAAAACGTGGTACATTATTTTATGTTCTGTGTCTTTGTGTAGGTCGTCTGGGGTTTCCCCACCCAGGAGGGGACAACCCTCTCCCCCTTAACGGTATGTATTGTAACCTACACACAGTTTTTAAAGGTCAGCTAACATTTGAAAGTGGGAATTGAAATCAGCGTATGGAATTCATGAGTAAAACATAAAAATATGGGAAAATAGCTCTAAAAAATATTGTGAGATCACCAAGCTGTAGTTAATGTGCTGGTGGATGCTGAGTGAAGCAGGTGGAGATGCTTGAACGACGACGTGCAGAATGTTTGAGTCTTGTGTCTTCTGGGCCTCCTGTTGTGTCGCTCCTCTGTTCCCCTTTCTTTTGTAATACAGAGAAAAACTGCCATTTCCTTTCGTGCAAACTGAATTAGACTTACAAGTGTTTTTGGTTGCAACCTTTTTAGCTCATTGTGTAACTTCTTTTGTCTTATCCGCCTTTTGTATTGCTTTGTTCTTGAAATAGGAGGCGAATGAAAGATAAGTGAAGGAACAAAAAAACTGGTGTTTTTTTTACACCAGGTATAAAGTGAATGGATGGAAGACCGAATTAGAAAGAACAATAGCATTTGATTTGGTGAAATGGTGTAAGAGATACAATAAAATGTTTGAACAGAACAAACGGAGGTGTAGGTACAGATATTGAGAAATGAGCCTGTGATATGTGATGTGTTTGATATCACCTCTGTAATCTTCCTACATCCGTCTTGATCTGGTTTTCTGAGAACTCTTGATGATAGGACTCGGGTCGCAAAGTCCTTTATCTTGCTGTGGCTGTGGTGTTGTAACTCTTGCTGGCATGTAAAACAGGAGAGGTGAGTAGCTGGTTCTTGAAAAGCCTGTTGGGTCACATGGTATAATCACATGGTAAGATCACATGGTTGGGAGCTGTCATCGTGCCCTGAGACAGATGGTGCCAGCGGATCGAGGCTGCACACACCAGCCCTTTTTTCCCTCTCTGCCTCATAAGGATACGCAGATTGCATTCCTCATTCTCTTGATCCCAACCCTCCCACCCCCTCCCCAGTCACTCTCATTTTCTCTCACCCCCACACCGCTTTTTATCAGCTCATTTCTCCATCGCTTCTAATCTATTTTTCTCTCCCTCTCACACACACATCTTTTTATAGCCCTCTGTGCTCTCTTTCAATCTGCTTTACTGCCTCTCGCCATTTTCTCCATTTCTGGCTCCTTTTGACCTTCCCCGGCAGAGTTAATGTCCATCTGGTTTGGAAAGTCCACCGAGGGGAGGCGAGGATTATTGCCTGTGCGTTCTGGCTGCCTTCTCACCCATTTCGTGTTCTCACAGTTTTCGATTATGACGACACTTGAATTCTTTGACTTCTGTTCTTTGCAAAGAAACTTTATTTCTGAAGTTGGCCACACTAGTTCGCTGGTATCAGCAACACAATATTAAAACCACCGCCTTTGAAAAAGCTGAGATGTCATGACATAGAAATCCATTTGTTCAGTTAAGTTGGGGCGTTTTGACCTTTTGAGGCCTGAATCATAGGTTGTAGCGCACCACCTTAAAATCTACTTCTTCACTAGATTATCTGTGACCGGGGTTCAGTTTCTGGATGGTCTCTGTGTTTACTTATCCTTTGTGCTATCAATTTGAAGGCAGAACATCTCACTCAGTGCTGACTGTGATCATACAAAGCACACTTCATTTTATCACCCACCAGGCAAACTGAGTAGAATGGATGAGTTGCAGAATCATTTTTTTCTTGCCAATTCTGCCTATCTGATCAAATCTGTTGATTCAATTCAAACCAAGCTTCTGTACTCTCCCCTGTGCATGTTTTTTGTGCAGGCTGCTCTTTTTGGTGTTGCTACATTTCCAAGTTTGGTTTTAGGTGTCCCCAGGGTTGCAAGAGCCTGTCTGGGGTTCATTAAATCCTTTAACAAGACATAAAGTGTGACTCTTCCTGTGGTCTTTATTACGTTATTCAGCTGGCTTGTTTGTTCTAGTGACAGAAATGCACAGAGTTACTTTTCTTTTCCTTATGTCACAGGTATTATTCAATTGAAATGTTTACAGTTTAACTTAAATGTTTTTTCTACGTTGTGTTTTTGCATTGTTTCTGATTTCATTTGATTATGGAGCTCACTGCAGCTTCATTTTCAAGTGTGATGCATAGAAGGAGATGAATGCTCCTGTAAAACATGACAGAAATCTTTCGTTTTTTTAATTAAAGAGATTTTTAGTCAATTTTGAGGTGTGTTTTTGTGTAAAAGTTATAAATAACACAGCAAAAGTCCTCTCAAAGCTCTATACGGAAACCAAAACTGGTCCAAATTCAAAGCTGGTTGTATATAGCCAATTCAATCCAACTGTAATCTCATCAGATTTTATAAATAATAGTCCTGTAGGATGTGAACTCTTTTTCTTCAAACTGAGGCTGTTCAGGAAGCCAGCTACAGTGGGGAAGATAGTAATTGTTTATAACTTTTACACAGAAATATACTTTGGTAAAAAAAAAAATGCAAAGACCAACAAAAGCCTCCACTCTGTTACTACATGCTGGAGCTGATGTGAGTGTGGGAGCTGAGCTGCAGACTGATTACGATTCACCGCTGATTTAATCAACGGTCGGCAGGCTGAGTGTGGAGCATCATTGTCGTGAACCACCTGGCACTTTTATTGGATCGGATTATTATGCGCCGTTTATAAACATCCTCATGTTTGATTTGTCCTTATTCCTCATGCAGCCAGGAATTATAGCAGGAGACGAGGTAAAACATGAATTTTACCTGCAGGAAATTTTGTTTTCTCGTCATCGTTGACTTGTTTTTTCTCTTTTTGATGTAAAAAAAAAAAAATTAAAAAAATTCTACTTCATCTATTGTGCTGCATATAGCCTGCATGTTTGTTTTTGCTTTAACAATCATATACGTTTGTCATCGCTGGGTTCTTTCTATAAAGTGAAGTGACATTTTTGCATGATTGTCTAAGTGTTGTTGAGCTTGTGGAATATATATTTTCTTTCCCTCATTAAGCTTCACTCTTTGCATACAGTTTGCAACATTAAATGAGACGATACGCGTGAGCCGCGTTCCATTTAGCTAAGAGTTAATGAGGCAGCGAGGCTCAGAGTGTTGTATGTCATTTAGTCACACTGCAGCTGAAGCAGACACATGGCACAGGCTGTAAGTTAAGACTAACACGCTTGCATAAATCTTTATAAAGCAGCTCAGGGCAGGCTGGATAGGAGCAGGAATGGGCCAGGGACAGCTTAGCCTCCACCACACATATGTTCCACAGTGAAACTATTCAGACAGCCTCACTTAAGAGGACTACAGTGTTTCAGTTCTCAAAAACAGTTTGTTTACCACTCACTGAAACTAATTAGTCCAATAAGAGTATTTCAATTCATGACATTATGATCATTTTTTACTTTTTGTTTCTATACAAGTCTTTTTTTTTTTTTGCGCTTTCCATACTGCCTCGTCCTGCTTCTGCATGGCAGATTGACCTCATATTTCTTTTTATTAATGTTATTTGTGCAACCTGTGATATGTGGTTCTGTATCACCTGCTTTTTGGTTCAGAATGTTGTTTTGATGTGAGTTTTCCTTTGAACAGGTGTTAAGCATTGAAATATGTCAGCATAGAGGAATAATCTGTCTTTAGTTTTTATTTAGTATCAAGTATCAAAACAACCCTGTTTGTTAGTAAAATGTCTTGTGAAACTGAACAAATTTCATTGAAACCTATAGAAAGAATTCACTGAATGCACACCTACAAGATGGCTGCCACAGCTAATCACAGTTAGCATACATTACACAAAAATGGCTACAACTCGGTCTGTTTTACAGACATTGAGCTATCGTGCCATAGTTTTGTGATGATGTCATTTTGATGATTTGACCAAATCATTTGTAATTCTATCATTTCTCAACGTAAGATGATCTTAGTTTAAAACTCTAGTGTGAAACCTTTAAGTCTCTTTAAAATATAAACTTGTTCTCCTAATCTCCTCCTCCTCCCTCTCTCTCCTCCCCTCCCAGGCCACTCATCTCTCTTTCCCATGGAGGACAGCTTTCCTGATGATGAGCGTGGGGATCAGGGTCTCGCCGGACTGGGCTCTCCACACTGCTTTCCACATCAGAATGGAGAGCGAGTGGAACGCTACTCACGCAAGGTCTTTGTTGGCGGACTGCCTCCGGACATAGATGAAGGTACGGTTGATATAAAGTAATGAGGACTCAGATCTTTAATATTAGCTGCGTTCTGTAATGAGTTAATCTCAGGAATGAGGGAATGATTAGATAAAGAACATTGTTTGTTGCTGCTGTATGAGTATTTTCTTCCTGCAGAGTATACATTCTCTTTTTCATTTCAGATGAGATAACAGCCAGTTTCCGGCGTTTTGGACACCTGTTTGTGGACTGGCCCCACAAAGCAGAGAGCAAATCCTATTTCCCCCCTAAAGGTAGCTTAAACAACCATTTATTCAAATGATGCCATGCTTTTGCCTGGAGTGTTTAACCATATTTGAAAAATTTTTGGACTGATCCCAGTAATCAGCATATTCAATTCCAGCAGGATTCTTTGTCAGTACTCCATGACCCAAGCACCCTGAGTAACCCAGCTGTGTTTTATACAGGCTACGCCTTCCTGCTGTTCCAGGATGAAAGCTCTGTGCAGGCTCTGATTGATGCCTGCATCGAGGAGGACGGTAAACTCTATCTCTGCGTTTCCAGCCCCACCATTAAGGACAAACCGGTCAGTGGGAACACAAATGCATCCTGAAAATGCTCTCGTGTTCAGTTTTAGCCTCGGTGAAACTGCGAGTTTATATATAGAAATGAAATATCTGCATTTTGCATGCAATAGGTCCAGATTCGCCCATGGAACCTGAACGACAGTGATTTTGTGATGGATGGATCTCAGCCTCTGGACCCGAGGAAGACCATCTTTGTGGGCGGAGTTCCTCGTCCGCTCCGTGCAGGTATCTCCCATGAAACGTGTCCCTCAGCAGTGTGATCAGAGCTGTCACTGACCTACACTGGATTTATTAGAACAAACTTAGCATACCTGTTTAAATTATCAAGTCTTTTTTTCTGAAGTGAAGTGACTTTAGTAAGTAATAAGGTTTATTTATATAGCTATAAGTTACAACTAATGAATGTTTTTAAATGACTAATCCTAAAAAAAAATACTTAAAAAAAAAAAACTTAGAAAAAAAATCTGCTTCTTTCCAGTGGAACTGGCCATGATCATGGACCGCCTGTATGGTGGAGTTTGCTACGCCGGCATCGACACGGACCCCGAGCTGAAGTACCCCAAGGGAGCGGGGCGGGTCGCCTTCTCTAATCAGCAGAGCTACATTGCTGCTATCAGTGCTCGCTTTGTACAGCTGCAGCATGGAGAGATCGATAAACGGGTGAGTGGAAAGAAAAGAGAGCTGAGTGTTTTAATGCTTCCCTTCTACACCCCCCCCCCCTTCTTCAGTTGTCCCAACGCACACACACACACACACACACACACACACACACACACACACACACACACACACACACACACACACCTTACTTCCTGTTCTTTTATGTCAGACCTTGCACTTTTTCTTTGAATTGTGCTAAAGCAAAACAAGGTCAGTTTTTGTTCCTATTGAACCATATTGGACTACATACAATGGGTTTGTCCACTAGAAGCTGAGAAATAATGTATTTATGTAAACTTATTTAACAAATGTAGATAAAATCCAGCTTTTTACAACAAACCATCTTTTAAACAGAGAGCCTTGAATAAATACCTATTTGTAGAGCAGAGTAACAACTTTCAGGTTGTTAAGGTTAAGGTTAGAGCATGGTCAACAGATTTGATGGGACTTTACTCTTCATCGACTGCATGTTCCTTGCTGAAATTTAGATTATGGAGTCCTAGCAGGTTCAAACAAAGGCATTTTGATTTCTGATAATTGAAGATGTTTTTCTTATTCAAAGAACTTTGTTTCTCTTTTTTTTATATCGACAAACTTGTAGCTTTTTAGTCTTTTGTCAAAACAATCCTTATATCATGCAACACTTTTATTTAACTGATGATATTTGCTGCAGTTATGAGTCACATAAAACTGTGTGTAGGAGCAATGAATTGAATAGAAAAAAAATCCAGAACAAATGGGCCTAAAATGTGTCCACCTGCTCTGGAACACGGATTTGTTTTCTTTACAAATACAGGTGACACCTCTTCATGTTAGTATTGGAACATCGCAGTTTTAACTTTTCCTAATGGGATTTCTAGGAAACCAAATATTGCTGCATCAAGACAGTAAAGCCACTCACACAATGCTTAAAGTAACTGCACAACATGTTGAAGCCTATTTAATCAAGTAAATAAATACACATTAAACTTCTGTTCTCCACGTTTGCACAATGGATCAGTTGAGAACTCTAAGCAGGTGGAGAATGCAGTGTAGAAAATAAAATACTGGAATGACAGCGCAACACACACACACACACACTCTTTTGCATAATTGGTTTGCAAATTTTGTAGATGGAGTGTCTTGGTGACATCCGCGTGCCGAGTCTGTGAGCTGTGGAGACGCGTTTAAAAGAAGAAGTTTGAAATATTCCTAAAATTTTTAGTTGAAGTGGCACAATAAAAATTTGAGCATTAGAAATGAATCTCCCTATTGCTGGTGCTTCATTCAAAAATTCAAAAGGATTAGTCATCAAAATATGAGAGGAACGACCCTGGTTTACCTCCTAGACACATTTTTGATAAATGACCTTCAAGTAGAAAACATCTGAAGCTTTTCTTATGACTGCTGTCAGTGTTTTAATAAGAACAGTGTTCGACGGTTACCTAAGGAAAATAAAGTTATTCATCGATGGAATGTAAATAATTATATTTCTGTATTTTTAATGTTTTTCCAAATTTTGGGCTGAAAGTTGTTCATCGTGACTTTGGCTGTTTTAACATGTTTTACCCTGACAGTGACTTAGAGCAGACTTCTATCAAACTCCTCTAAAAACCCTTCAATAACATCACAGTAGTTTGAGTTTTTTAATGATAATAAAACAGTGTCACTAAGTGTCGACGTTCACCTTTTTTTAAGCAACATCAGCCTGCGTCTGAATTAAAATGAAACTGTTAAACTTTCCACAGCTCTCGGTAAACTTGATCAAACTAACAATGCCCTATTATGTGTGTATGTGCTGTAACTTTCCATTGTTGTTACAAAATGAGCCTGTCACTTTAAGGGAGCATGGCATGCTGGGTAGGTGCTATTGAAATTTTTTAGGTTTTTTTCCTTCCTTTTTCTTCTAAATCTTTATTGAACATTTAGGACAACGAATTGGGAATGCTACTAAGAGATAAAAAAAAAAAAAAGTGTGAAGGGAAAAAGTCAAAACATTATTTCCAGATTAAAGTAACAGCCTGGATTACAACAATAAACTATTTTTATAAGCTTCAGGTGTTTTGAGGTTCATTTCAGACTCTTATTGTGAAGGACTGAAGGAATTCCAGTCAGGATGTTGCTGCAGAAATTACAGCAACACCACACCTCACATTCAAGAAAACACCTTTGTTTTTTAAAGTGTAAAAACACCTGAAACCCATGATTACAATAATAATAATAAAAATGGAACAATTACAGTTGGGTTCAGGAATAGCCTGCTTTCTGTTTTTGTCTGGAAATGGTTCAACTTTAACTTTATTTTTTCTTCTTTGAATGGCCACAATACTCTGCTGTAAAATTGAACAATCAACAATAAAAAAGACAGCTGTACAGTTCATATTAAATATATAACTGAGTAGTGGAACATTATCATAAACACATTATCCAAGAAGAACAAAAATACAGCGAGAGCCTTTTTATAAGCTCAAAACAAAATTTGATTACACAGAAATGAAGCCCAGGCTTCTGTTATAAACTTTTATAGATTCCATCCATACTCTGACCTTTATTTGTTAGAAGGTCAACAGTTTCCTCCTCTGCCTGCAGGTGGAAGTGAAGCCATATGTGCTCGATGACCAGCTGTGCGATGAGTGCCAGGGAACCCGCTGCGGTGGGAAGTTCGCGCCATTCTTCTGCGCCAACGTCACCTGTCTGCAGTACTACTGCGAGTACTGCTGGGCGGCCATTCACTCGCGTGCCGGGCGGGAGTTCCACAAGCCTCTGGTGAAGGAGGGGGGCGACCGACCCCGTCACATCTCCTTCCGCTGGAACTGAGCGGAGCGATGGAGAGGGAGAGGCAACAGAAGAGCAGGAGGGCGAGGTAGTGCAGGAGTCGCAAATCATTGTACAAATAAATGCACTTTTCTGTTGCTGGTTCCTTTTTGCTCTAATTTCACCGTAACATTGTTTTCTCTTTTTATTTAAAGTTAATATATATCGATATTTTAAAGATAGAGAAGAGAGAGGAAAAAAGAAACTGGAGTTGTATCCAAAAATGTCCATCTAGGAAGAAAAGATGTGTAACATAATTTTATTTTTCTTCTGATTTTGGAAGTATTTTTAGTTCTCAAGAAGCATATATATTTAAGATATAGGAAAGTTTGATGTGTGATATGGTACTCTGCTTTTCAATTGGCTTATTTTTCTAAAAAGTCTATATTTTCTTTTGATACGAGAGGCCCTAAAAAGCTTTTCATGTGACATTCAGCTGTCATATTGTAGCAGAGCTGTTACCGTTTGTCCTTTTTGTACAAAAAGTCTTCACAGCAGTTGCTGCTGAATTTGTAAGGAAGTCATTGGCTGTTTATTTCTGAGAGGTGGGATTACGTCTGCCAGGAGGCTCCAGAGCAAACGCGACTAACAAAAGGTGTGGCTGAAGAAGAGTGCACTTATTTCCAGTTTTAAGAGCGAAGACACCGCATACGAGACCCTTTGTAGTTAACCAAAGCCGAATCCTAATTACCGCTTAAGAACAGAAAGGGCCCACTGCAGAAACCACATGGATTTGTTCTCTCCCATTTCTCTACCATACAGACATTTTACTTGAAATTATAAAAACAAAAAGGATTCTCAAGAAAATTTTAGCGACACAGATTTGGGTTTTGATCTCCATTGTGACATGCAAAAACTAATACCTCAAACTCAGCTGCTAATGTGCCGAATACAGTGGGAGAAAAAAAAAAAAGAGCAAGAAGGAAAACCTTAACACTCTCTGGTGTTCTCCTTCCTTTAGAGTTCTAATCAGAGGGAAGAGATGTTACACACAGAAAGTGATGTAACTGGCACAGTTTTGTACTCACTTGCTTCATCACCTCCTTATTTTTGTAATCAAACCCAGGGTTGTGCTAGCATAATAGCGAAGCATCGTACAGTATAGCGTATTACGGGAATGTATGGCTTAGAGAGGCTACGGGAGAGACCGGTAGAGATATTAAATGCAGCCCACTTCCCTTCCTCACGTCTGCTAGTGGCCTCTGATGCTAGGCTAGCAGCTAGCAGAGGGCAGGGCCTCATTCCTGGATCAAAACCTGCTTTTCTTTTGTCTGCACACAGCAGAGCTTAGATCCAGATCTTTCAGCACATGAAGTGAAAGTAACTCCTTGAGAGAGAAAGAGAAGGGGAAAGAGAGAGAGAGAAGGCCTGTCAATTCATCACCTGCGTTGCAGTTTTTTAGCCGGGCTGCCACCTGAAACAGGAAAACGCCTGTCTTTGTTAGTTTTCTTTAAATGCATTTGTGCAATTCTCCCAAGTCCTTAATGACAAAGTGCTACTTTGCCTCCGCGAGCGAGCGACATTTAATGAAAGAAGCAATTAAGAAAAGGAGTTGATCTGCTTTGCGAATCGTCGGCACACATGCGAGTCGTGGAGGGATCTGTCCTTTCGGCGAACCCTCCATCCCGTTTCCGCTGCCAAGTTAATCCAACTCAGCATTCAGTGTTTTTGAAGCATAAATGAAGATAGTCTCCGCAGTGTGCTCCACTACTGCACACTCGTGACCCACATGCAGTTTGCAGGTTCGTTCGGCTTACGGGAACCAAAGATGGTTGTGCAGTAGTCGCTCACACTGTAGCTCATTTCTTGTCTTGATTTTAATATTTTTTCTTCTTGTTTCTTTAAGAATGTTGTTCATCTATATTTTCATAAATCTATCACTTCTATCCAGTTTTAACTGTCAAGCCCTGATGGACTCAACAAACCAAAGATTGGCCTTGAACACAATCCGTATGGTATGTTTATTAAACATGTTTGTGACAGAACACCAACAGGGCTTGCAGACACACAAACAAGGCCTCACATTCTCTTTATTGCTTAAAAAGGAGCCGTCGGGCACGAGTTCTGTTTCGTTTTCATTTTTCATCTGAAATAGCTCTGCAAGTTTGGGAAATCTGAACCCTAAGTGCACATTCCCACTGCAAAGGTGAAAAACCCTCCTCATATTTGTTTTAATATTTCACTCAGTGGCAACCTTCTTAGCCGAGCATTTAAACGTCAGGGAGTTTAGTACAGAAACTTGATTACACACACACACACAAACACACACACACACACACACACACACACACACTAGTGAGAATCCTCATGTCGGCGCCGCGTCGTTGCACCAGTTTTGCGGGTGTGGTGGGTGAGCATTTTAGAAGTTCAAACACTTTGTGAAGAATTTGCTGTTAAATGAGATAAAAAAAAAAGATTATTTTATACATGGCCTGCTGATTTTTTGGTACAGTGTTTTCTAGCTAAATTATTTTGTCATGCACATGTAAACATTTATTATGCACTACTTTTTCTAAATATTTTTTTTTTCCTTTTTCCAACAGTCATTTTAGGCACATTTTTCACAAATGGGGAAACTCCTTTTTGCAATACCTCAATTTTTCACATTGTGAAAGGTAGCTTTTGTACTTTTGTTACTGAGAGATCTGCATATATGGAGATGTTCATTTTAAGAAAAAAAAGAAAAAATGTTGAGTGATTTCAATATATTATTATTATTATTATTATTATTATTATTATTATTATTATTATTATTATTATTATTTTCAATTATGCTTTTTATACATTTCCGTGCTGAGGAATCTTTACAACTTTACAAAGTGTGCAGTTTGTGTTGATGCGACTTCAGACGTGCAGAGGAGAGACCAAAGTGTAAAATGCTCTCTTAGTCTTAGCTTTTCATACACTAGATGTTTCCAGTCAGTAACAGCATGGCGAAAAACATTAAAAAAACATTTAAAAAAAAGAAGATTAATTGATGTAAATGTCTCTAAACCAGTTGGAAATGGTATCTTCTGTCTTGGTTTCCTCTCCATAGATGAAGCATAACTTATTACGAGGAGAATGCAAAATCCGGTTCACGCTTAACGCTGAATCTCGTATCACAAGAATGGATGTTTGGTGTTTAGATATTTTACTATTTGAAAAAAAAAAATTATATATATACATAAATATATATAAATATATTCTTGAACTTGCCAACTAGCACCTATTGTAATCCTTAGCATGCATGACAAAAAAAGAGAAAATGACAAGTACATGAATTAGCTATTAAAACTAATTGTTGTGGTGTGCACCAAATGTTTCTCAACTATTACGTTAAGGACCCCCCCCGCCCCAAATCTCCCCTCAGATCTTCTCTCACTTCAGCTCCTTTCCCTCGTGTTAACCCCCAACCCCGCCCCTCGTTCGCAGACCTGCAGGATGGCAGGGAGTTCATTCTAAACTTTAACCGCGGCAGCGCAGGGCTTCGAGCATCCATGAAACACTGTTTTATAAGACTTGAGAAAAGTCGTCCCCGCTGCCTGTTGAGGCGATCGTACTTAGACCTATCTGGAGGAAAAGGGGAGTTTAAAAGACTTGAATGTGGTAAATGTTGCAAGTTAACTTCAAGTTGTTATGTGCAATACTTCTTTTGAACCTTTTTCCAGATAAAAAAAAAAGAATCTTTGCAATGTAATTCTTTATTGCCATTTTTAATTGCAGACATTTAATTAAAGAAGATGTTAATATGTTTTTCACAGTCATTTTCTACTGTTATTGTAATCCTTTTCATGCTGGTGTTTGTAAAAAAAAAAAACAAAAGAAAAGAAATCAAACTATTTGTACTAATATAAATAATTGAAGTTATTTTTAAAACATTAAAAAAAGGTTTTGTGCTCATTTGCTTACTTTGGTTCATTTTAAGCTACTGTGATTGATTGCATTGTAATTACTAGGTCAACAATGTATTTAGCTGTTTATTGGTATATTTTTAATTGGAATGTATAATTGATTTTTATAATTTTGATCAGATTTTTGTTATATTTTTGAGGTGAAGCTTTTAATATGTTAAAGTGTCTAGTTTTTACTAATTGCTATATTGTGCTCCACAATATATGGTTCACATTTTCTGAAGGAAAATAAATATTTAAATATTTGTCTGTTAATGATGTTACTTAATGGCAAGATTTCAATAGTTTTTAACTGTGTATGGGAAGGTTGTTGTATTTATTAATAGCATTTTTTTACTTAAGATATCACCTTAATTTTTATTGTCATTTCACTTTATAAGTTCCTATTTTTGTATTTTCCTTTCTTATTAAGTTATGTAATACGGATTTGTTCATATTTCTTGGAGTTGGTCTGTAGAAGTGCTAGTGAAACGACAAAAAGACAAATCTAATGTTATTTAATTGTTTGCAGCCAACTATTTATAACAGTATGCATAATTTTTAAATATTTGTAATGTGAAATGTTGAATGAAATAAATCTTAACTGTGATGAAATGTGTGTGTGGTCTTATTTGTGCTCTCGTATTAAAGTAATGCTTTGACAACTGTAATCTGCTCCTGCTGAGCAAGTTTTGCAAAAATTAAATTTAAAGAAAGCTGCATGTTATGAAGGCCAATTGATTATTTACCATCTTTTCGCCAAGAAAAACTGGCCTGGTGGTGAAAAGTGTGGCTGGAGCAGGTACTGATGAGCACCATCCTGTTCTAATCTGTGTTACAGCTGAGGTGCTCTTGAGCAAGGCCCTTGGTCTTAATTTCCTCCTCAGGAGCTGTAACTATGGCTGCCTGCTGCTCTGGGTGTGTTCTCATTCTCTTGTGTGTTGTAAGGTTTGCACAACTTCAGAAGGGTTAAATACAGACAGCTAATTCCTGTATGTGTAAGAAAAAACACAACATGCTGGCATGAATAAAATTTCTACTTATTTTAAAAATTACAGTAGTATCTGACATGAAAGCTGTTATTAAAATAAAACGTCAAACATAAAGCAACACCAGGTGCATCTTGTTTTCATAGTTAACAGTGACATTCTTTTTCAAGTGCTGACTTCTACTTTACAGTCCAAACTGTTCAGCATTTGCTTAAACGGATTAAATATTTTCCAGGAAACCCAATAAATTAACCCTTTACGGTACCTTTCATGGAAATCCAAACTGACTTCACTGCTGCACTTGTTCTATAATGTAATCATGACAAATGTTACTTTTTATTGGCATTTTCTTATTTATTACTACAGACATTCTTTCTAGATTTATTGTTCCTACAGATGGGAAATTAATCATATATAATCAATTTATTAAGGTTCATTTGAAAATAAAAATACAACATTGAATAATGTTACAAAAGGGGTAAATGTTTTATATCCTGTAATAACACTGGGGCTGAAATTATTAAATTTTAGTGAGTGTCCTGTAAAGTGTTAAAAAATCAGTGTCCGTCAGGGCTGTGCGTCACTAGTTGTACCGCCAGAGGGCGCTGCAGGTCAAAAATAAACTCACCACTCTGCCTTGAGTTGCATTTAGGTTCTGTGGGAAATAGGAGCTTCCCCTTATTTTGGTTTGCCCCACAAGTACTTTTTAAACCGAATATCACGGTTGCATTTATTTTCAGCCTGAACGTAAATAAATGTAATTAGAACTTTAATAAATAATTATTGAGTGTTTGACCTACAGGTAAACGATTTTTTAATGTAATAATGTCCTACCCAGGCATACTTTAAAGACTATACTTTATAAAGCATTTACGCCGTGTCCTTCAGAATTTGGGCTTTACGAGGTGCGAAAATGCAACACCAATTTCACTTTAGCTAAACAAACGAGACAAAACCCAAAACATCCCCCCTAGCGGTAGCTCCAGCGGCTGGGTGTAGCAGCAAGGAGACGAGACTGGATTATAGGGGGTTGGGCTGCCTCGCTGCCGTCAGACATCCAGTTTGTCACCGGCGGACCGGTGTTGTTTCCCCGCAGCAGCAGCAGCAGCCTCCAGCCTCTCCTGCTCCGCCTCTGCTCTGCACTCTCTGCCGCAGCACGGAGGAAGCGGACGGACGAGGACGACCCGCTGTAAGTAGCAGCTTCATCCATCGCTTTAGGAACACTGTTGTTTTTGTGGTGAGAGTAAATCTTTCCCTATAGGTTTCTTGTCGTTTTAAAGCCGATATATGATTTATATATTACAAAACATCATGTTTTAATTGGGTTTTTAATTGTATTATTCACCAATTAAACTTATTTACCAAATTAATAAACAAACTTTAAAAAATGCTGCTTCAAAAGTTAAATCCGGCTATTTTTGTTATGTTCGTCGGGTTTTGTTGACCTGAATGGATGAAAGGTGCCTTTTTTATCCTTTCTTTTCAGGAGCAGTCTTGGGGGAAATAAAGGATTAAAATAGGGTTGAAGATGGTCAAACTGGGGAGTAACCTTCAGGACAAAGGGGCCAAACCTGTGAGTGTGGAGGACGGCTTCCAGAATGTGCCCCTCATCACTCCTCTGGATGTTGGCAGCCTCCAAAGCCAAGCACCTGACAAGGTGAGAGACTGCCCACCAACTCTTTCTCTCTCTCTCTCTCTCTCTCTCTCTGTGTGTGTGTGTGTGTGTGTGTGTGTGTGTGTGTGTGTGTGTGTGTGTGTGTGTGTGTGTGTGTGTGTGTGTGTGTGTGTGTGTGTGTGTTTATCAAAGCCTCTCTGCATATTTGTGCATCTGTCTGTTTTTCTCTCTCTAAATCTCCTTCTGTTGCCATTAACTCGATGTTGTTGATCCATACCATCCTTAAACCCTCTTATGCAGAATCACCCCAACCACACACACACACACACACACACACACACACACACACACACACACACACACACACACACACACACACACACACACACACACACACACACGATGTTTCATTCATTCACACATTCATTTATCTCAGCTGTCTCCCAACCATCCCTTTTGTTTTCCAGCTGAGATTAGGAGACAGATTTGGTGCCAGACAGCCTGTCATTTGTCATTTTGACATCCCATAGTAATTTCACTTGCTGTCGTTAATCCAGTTACCATGGCGGCGGAGCAGAGCCGATTGGTGTATCTGTGGGGTTGGGACAGAGAGCTGCACTGATTGCACATTATGAAAATGAATGAAATGAGGCAATAGGCGAGCTCATTATTACTTCCAGCACATTTGAGAGCTTTATACATAAAATGCTTTGCAGCATTTGGCACATTTTCAGGCACCAATTCCGAGTTTTACTTTATTTTTCTGATTTCCTCAGTTTTCCAAATTGGATCAATTTAGTGAAGAACTGCTAACTGAAAGTCTAACTTTTACATTTGTATGTTTGCTGTCTAAGTTTGACAGCAGTACCTGATTCTGAAGCAGGTTTTAAATTTTAGAAACCTACTTGCTGTGATCAGCTCACACTGAACAACAGAACTGGCTCAGATCAGAATATAAATGAAATGGAATTCAGCTTTGATCGGACATGAATGGAAAGCATAGCTACAGTTTCTGTGCAGGTCTAACCAAAGAGCTGTGTTTGTTCCTGGTATAGGTTGGACTCAGACTCTGGTCCTGTTTGTGCTGTTTATGGTCAGGATCTCACTGCGTTGTTTTGGAGAAGTTTGAGGACCTCAGTCTGTTTTATCTAGATGATGTGTTTCTGTTGGTGCCTTTGAGCTGTGACCTTCAGTGTACACTGGGGTGGTTCACCGGCCGCTGAGTGGGGAGCAACCGGGATGAGAGTCAGCTCCTCTGAGGTCATGTCTGAATTCTACCTCCAGGTTGGGAGTCAGTTTTTGCTCCCCCTCAGCTGAGGTGGTTTGGACATCTGATTAGGATGCCTCCTCGTCACCATTCCTTTGGACATTTTGTAAATCCTACTTTTGTGATCAAATACTCTCTGGTTTATTGAATCGTCTTAGTTGCAGGAATCCTGCAGGTAAAGCTGAAACCTAAGACACAAAACAAAAACAAAAAAAAAGCTTGTCTGTTGTAGAAGGAGTATTTTACTTCTTGTTTGACTTCAGGAAGATTGATCACACTTGTCTCCTACTTAAATCTAAAACAGTAGATTTAGGAGAAACAATGGAAAACCTGTCCAGTCTCCTCATCAAAATATTTAACTGGAAATAAAAAACAACTGCAAACAAATCAGTACGTTTTGAGTGCAAATCCTGATACTTGAGTTAATGTTGCAGCTTCACCAGCTCATATTAAAATCTGGTAATGCAGGTATGATTAAAGGATTTTTGTAGAAACTGGAAATGCATCTTATTAAAGACATAAAAAAATAATTGTTTTGAGCATTTTTATAGCAAATCTCAAGAGTACATTAAGCTTTGCAAAAATCCTTTCACACGAGCAAAGGCCATGCTTTAGATGTAGTTAATTTATTTTTTTATTAATTGCCATTTTCCTGAAGCTAAAACAAGCATCTTCCTGCAATTACTGCAGACAAGTCAGAGCTCAGTTTGAACCCACGT
Source organism: Callopanchax toddi (assembly GCA_006937965.1). Lineage (NCBI taxonomy): Eukaryota > Metazoa > Chordata > Actinopteri > Cyprinodontiformes > Nothobranchiidae > Callopanchax > Callopanchax toddi. The sequence continues at coordinate 2,377,582 of SSNR01000015.1, forward strand.
TCTGCTGAGGGAGGCAAAGTCTCTTTTCATTCCTTCTACCAGTTAAATGATTTGTCCTTCACTGCACTCACACACACACACACACACGCGCACACACACACACACACTGTGTGTATAATCCAGGTACATTTATGCACGTGTGTGAGTGAGTGGCATGTCGATTATGTCAGCAGCCACCAGTTTGTGACTTGTCATATGTCGAGATGTCAGTCATTCCACGCTGATTAAATCAGTCCCGGCAGAATAAAAAAAAATACTGTCACTTTCTGCATCCAAAGCAGCCATTGGGTAGAGAATATAATGCACGCACGCACGCACGCACGCACACACACACACACACACACACACATGTGTTTGCTGTTCTGTGGGACATACAGAGTGCGTTTGCTCGCTGCCTTTGGGTAAAGCTGCTGATGGTTGATGCAGATTTTGCGTGTTGGTTTCTTTCTCTGCTCGCAGATCTGAGAAATTGCAGGTCTGGCTGCTGCACGCGGATTTAAACGGGTCCATTTTTTCTTGAATGGGACACGTTGGAATTCTGAAAGGTCAACTCGCCTCTAAATCTGTGAGTTTGTCTGGAGCTGTAGGTGCAAGAGTTTGTGTTCTGGCAGGTGATGCATGAATGCAACACAGGCCAAAACAATTCAATTAAATTTAAAAAACAAAGCCTAAGTTTCTCCTCACCGCTGTTGGACTTTATGCAACTTTAGCCGAGCTGAACAAAACTAATTAGCTAAACTAACCATATTAATCTGCAGTGTCTAATCTCTTTAAGTCCTGATACCAGTCCAGTAGGTTGTGTAGAAGTGTGCTTTGTTCTCACTTTACAAAAAACAGACATTTTGCCTGCGGGGTCTCAGACAGTTAGAGTAAACAACACTTTTTAAAGGAGGTGATCTAATTGTTTATATTTAGAGCAAATGGACCAAACCTGATGCAGTTTAAATCCCAGTGGCAGTGTCTGATCTGTCCCAAATGTCACTAATTTGTTAAGCACTGTGTCCTGAACACATCTGCTCATCAACGTAAAGGCTGCTTCACAGCGCCACCTACTGTGTTTGACAACACAGCTTTTAAAAGGCGTGAAACCACTACATCTTAAAATTGTGACCACATTTAAGATGCTTGATAAGGTGGGAGATTAAAACATAATGTTAGTAAATGGTTCTTGCCTGTCATTGGTCACCAAACAGGAAGTGCCTTTATTTCACAAAGACAGTCACGTGGAGTCAGCGGAGCTCATGGTCCTTGATCACTACACAGGTCAGAGCGCCACCAAGGTACAAGAGTGGTATTTTTGCTGCTTACAGCTTTAATTGAATCTGAATTTAAATATAAATCCAGAATCTCACTGGGCTGTGGCTGTTAGCGAATAGTAGACATAAAAATGGGGGAAAACTTTGGAAAATGTCAAACAGGAATCTCTCTAAGTTGGTACATTTGAAACTTTTACAAGAAGTTCTAAGTCATGTGGAGCCTGTGACGTAATTGTGCACACACTGACCTCTGTATGATATTTGTGTAAATGCTCATGTTGTACTGTTGCCACAAAATGTCTCAGTTTGTTTATTCATTATGTAATTTAGTCACCAAACCAAAATTTTCTAACCTTTATTTTGACTCTGAGACTAAATTGAGAGGGTCACCTGCTGGTTTTAGTAAATTATAGGTGGATGTCATTTTTAGTATTCAGTTCAATTCAAAACTACTTTTCTTAATCCCAAAGAGAAATTAAATAACCAGAGTACAGATCACTAGTATAGATTAGATTTTTTTTCTTTTTAATAAATCCCCCAAAAGTGATGTCTTCAAATAGTTTTTTGTATTAAAAAATGAGTCAATAACTTTGAATCTGACTGTGAAAAATGTTCAGATTTGTTTAGTGGAAATGAAAGTTGATAATGAAACTTCTTTTTTGCAGTATTTCATTAAATTTGATATCACAAAACAAAATGAAAACATTAACGGCTAATCATCTGTAGCTGCCTGTCTCAGATTAATTTCATTATAACAAATAACCCAGTGGGAGCATTTTAGCTGTGTTTTTATTCCAGTTTTTAATTTTAAAAGATACATTTCCTTCAAAGTTAGAATTTTTAAAGCTGCATTTTCTTGACCAATGTGCTGCTAAAAAAACACAGAAAACAAAGCAGGTTTTTGCATCTTTAGCTTTTATGCAGCCCTTTTCATTCAGTTGCATTTGTCTTTTGGTGACTTAATTGATGTGATTCCCATCGTAACACCACAGTCTTTGTCTTTAGGCTTTATCTTTAAGGAAACAGAAATCCGTGGCCCTTTTCCAGCTCAGTTCTAACTACTTGCAAACTTTGCTGAGTGTGGCGCAGCAGGAAGTGTGCAGGGAGTTTTAGGAGCTTTTTTCACAGTTAACAGCTGCGTTCTGCAGCAGGAGGCGATGGTAAAAGCTGTGAGAGCAAAACAGAGCAGTGAAGTAGTGGGTCAGATAGCTACACCATAATGTTTATCCTTGTTATTTTCTACGTTTTATCTTTAAAAAAAATATAAATCCTAGCTCCTTCAGATTCGATCAGTGAAAAGCTGGAACACATCAGAAAGTACGCGCTCTAATGAAACCTTTGGGAGGAAAATCTCTGTAATCCTACTGAATTTTTTTGCCACGTCTCCTCACAGAAAGAGTTCACCGTTAATCACGTTTTATCTGCTTTCCAGAATCGGATCTGAGACTTTCCTTTTTTTTCTTCTTCTAAAATCTCTGTTTTAAAGCTAAAGTGAAGATATCTGGGTCATGTGGTTTGACTTTGACCCCTAGATTAGACGTTTGGTCTTGAGCAGCTTTTCAGACTCGACCAGGCTGTTTTCAACCTGACTTGTGACCCTGTGACCTCCCTGGAATATTTGGGGCACGGTAACGTTTTGGAGGGGGTTACAGTGAAGTCAACACACAAAAGACTGAAGCCACCAGAGTCTAGGGATTTAGAAAGGCATTAAATAGGATTCCGAAGATGGGAGCCATCGCTATAGGTCTGTAATATCTTGATTGGATTGATGTTTGTTCGAAAAACAACAACAAAAAACTGGGTGTTGGACTTGTGGAAAGGCACACTGATCTTTTGACTCTCTTTTATTTAGAAAGCTACAACTAAAGGGTTTTGAGAAACTTCTGGACCTTATTTATGATGTTTGTCCTTATTGTCCTAAATTACAAAGTGAGTCCTCATTGAATAACTGAGTTAAATCCTCACAAACTGTGCAAAAACTCTCAAATTATCTGACATTTTTAAAAGATTAGGACTAATTATTGTCATCCAGCAGCGTTTTAGAGACATGAGAGGAAAAAAACATGTTACTAAATAATAAATACTATAAAGTCATTAATAAACACCTAAAAGAAGCATTACAGTATTCCTTTATGAAAAGTACAACTTATAATAAGAGCCCTTTAAATCCAAATAAGTCTGTTCAGTTTTCTCAGAATAAAACAAAAACAAGATAATAAAATACAGAATTATACAAATTAAAAACAGAACAAAATAAATCTTGGGGAAAAACAACCTTATAAAAATAGACTAAATAGGATTTCATAGAGCTTTAAACAGTGTAAAGATTAAAAGTTGAAAGTTGTTTATTTCAAGGCTTTAATGTGAATTCATGCTGCAGCCATTGTTTTCAGAGATTCACATTATTTACTTATAAAAGTGATTAATTTGATTTTCTAACAAATAGCTGAATAAATATATAATATCTGGCAAATTATCCATAAATCCATGATACAAATACTGTTGAGTGCTCTGAAAAACGAGCATTTAGCCGGAGCCTAAAAGAACTGTACTGAGCAGTGAGAGCTGAGATTAGATCATTAAAATGACTAAAATATTACTAATCTGACATTCCTAGAGAACAAACAGGATCTCAGTGTTTCTCTGCAACCCGCTGAGGAAATGTGACTTGATGGTTTGTTGAAATATTAAACATTTTATTCAGTTTATTGAATCCAAACACGTCACATTGGATTTTAGGAAACAGAAAAACCTAACTTTATAATAACAATAACCATATATGGTGTTTTTACAGTATTCAGTGTAGTTCAGCCTCTCATCTGTGCGTCTGTCAGATAAACCATCAGCGGCAGAGTGTTGGGGCTGAAAATGTCAGTTTGCTTGTATCTTGTGTGGGTTTTTGAATTATTTTATTTCCAGCTGAGTAACTAAATGATGCATCTGTTGTTGTGGAACACCTGTTGCTGTTTTTATTTACCTGATACAACCAGAACCAGGAGTGGCTTTAGGACTGATCGTGTTTAAAGCTGATCTTTTTTAGCATCCGTTTTTTTAGTCTGTCAGCAAAGATTCAGGTTATTGATAAGAAGTAGTGGTTCTAAACTCTCAAATTATTTTGGTTATATAGCCAGCACCTTGGATCTTTTATTATTGTCACATGCTGCCTAAAGGTCAAAGGCAGACCATCCTGTTTGTCTTAAATGTATCCAGCAGCATCTTCTTAAAACCTACAACAACAGCTCTCACCAGAGCCAGGAGACCACAGGGCTGTCAGTCAGTCAGTTAAATATGCAAACACTACAAGAGCAGCTGATTAAACGTTATTCCTCTTTGATTAAATCGTTGCTTTATTCTGCTGGAACTTGTGTCACACTACCACTGCAATGATGGAGCGCTTCTTTCCTTTAACAAAATATTTAATTTACTGTTTTATTCATAAGGAAACACTAGAATCAAAGATGTAAAAAAAGTGTCTTCAACTAAAATTTACCAAAGACCTGCACTTTCTACAGCTCAGTCTCCAGGGATTATAGATGAAACAGGAGTCATCTCAGTAGCAGTTTAGAGGAATAAAATACTGGGGAAGACGTGCAGAAGAGAGGAGTTCTGACGGCTTCTTCTTCAGGGAATATCAAATCTGAAAAGTAAAATACTGCAACTGGAGATGGAGAGACGGGGAGATGCAAAACAACCTTTTCTAAAATGCACTTTGTTCTTCCTTCACTTCTTTTTTTAATTCAAACATTGGAATAAAAACAAAGATTTTTTTTGTTTTAAGAAATGCAAATCCAAATGTCCCTTATCAGTTCGGTGCACAGAGGAGCTCGGTTACAGATCTAAAACCGACTCCCAGTCAGACATAAAGATGCTCAAAAGGTCATATTTATTCGAGGTATTTGCACAGAATAAATATTACTTATTGAATTTTAAAAACAGACTCTCGGAGGAAATTGTGACAGAAGCCGGCGTGATGAAATGCTCTTTTCATGTTGTAGGAGTGTCTGTCTGGGTTGTAGGCATGAAAGAGGGCTGATCGTCTGCAGCCCAGCACGAGATGAAAAGCGTTTTAGAATCCAGTCAGTAGCATCAAACAGGTGCAGAAGAAGGAAATGAGATGGAAACTAAAAGGTGAATGTTTGATGGTTGAGTGGTGACCAAAACACAGGTAATGAGCCAAGGAAGTGGGTTAACATCTCAGAAAATCTTTACATGTAGTCAGGGTCATTTTTGGAAAGGTGCATTTGTTTTTAGTTCTTGATGTTTCCCACAGTGTTCCCTGTGTGAGTAGGAATAAGTTTACTGCTATCAGACCATGGGCTAAATGCAAATATTAAAAAAAAAAAAACCTGATTATCAGATGATTTTTACCTTTAAACCAAATTATTAGGCATTTATAAACCACATGCATAGCTTTTCACACAAACCATGCTCATTGAGTGTGTATTTGTGACTAAACTGATAAACATAACTGATGTTCTGCACATTAAATGCATAATAATGAGGTAAAGCATTAGATTGGGCTATACCAGTGCTGTGAAGGTAGCTTTCCCTGAGACGAATGGACCAATACTGAGGCACAGCATGAGGTTTGGAAAAAGAAATCTTGGTGCGATGAAGAACTTATCAATTATTTATCGACTTCAGCTTCTGGAGTGAATAAGTAAAATGTTTTTCCCACCATAAATGTGCTCTGCTTTTATTACTGGATACCAGATAATAATGATGGGTAATTAATCAAAAATGATGACAGAATAAGGCTGGTATGACATGTTAAAGAGGTCATATTAGATTACTGCTTGATAAAATCATAACCATGATTATTGTGGTAAGTATTAAAATCACAATTTCTGTCACATTAACCAGTAAGGAGGGTCTGTGTAATGGTCACATCAGTACATTTCTGTGCAGCTTTTTAAGTTCATTTTGTATTCTATTTTGTTTTTATACTGTCTGTGCGTCATTACTTGCCCTTTATTCTTTTGTGTATTCTGCCATGACAAGTGAATTTCCCCACTGTGGGATCAATAAAGTAATTCAATGCATTGAAACCTATTCTTGGAGCTGCAGCACAACCTTCAACATTCAAACATTATAAATTAATGTCATCCTGAACAGGATATGAAATATTTCAATGCTGCTCGTGTTTTACGTTGTGATTTTACTACCTTTACAGTTTAGTCTGAACAATAACAACTGTTTTAATCAAATTTCACTTTCCGTCTCAAGTTCTGCAGCTCAGACAGAGCAGGAGACAAGATTTTACAGCTCAACTGTCTAGAAAATTATCAGCATTTTTGAGTCAGAAAATCACTTTATTACGAGCTGTTAGCGTTAGCAGGCTTTGTTAGCGCAGGTCGCAATGCATTATGGTCTATTTCCCCAATGTAGTGTTCAGTGTGTGTACACTACTTTTATTTTAACACCAGATGTGTTTCTAGGGTCCTAGATATTGAATAAATAAATAAAAAAGATTGTATGTTATGATCTGTGATCAATTTACTACATTTCTCCATCCTTACTTAGTTGTATTGAGTAAATAACTTCAGAAATGCATAACTTGATCACCAGCAGGTAAAGTAGCACAGCTTGTTTTTAAAGGGTTTGCAGACACACGTTTATGTCAGCAGGGGGCAGAGTTTTGCCTTTTAGCGGTAATTAAAACTTTGTGAAACTAAAATGACTTTTATCATACTAGATTCCATATAGACTACCATAAAATGCCTAACACCAGGCCTGTTTAGCATAAGAAGATTTATCACATTATTTTGTAACACATTCTTTAAAACACATAGGCACCAGCTAATGATTTTACATTTTTGGATTTCATGATCCAAAACATGGACAGGCAGTGCTGCTATAAAAGCAGAGACGAGCTTCTATAGGAGTCTGGAAGTGAGTGAACATAAACATTTGTTGTTGTTTTTTCAGCAGCTTTGATGCTTAGAAATAGATCCAAAAGGAAAAATAATGTGTGGTATTAAACAAACAACAACAACAAAAATCGTAAATCCGTAGGATTTTGGTTGCTAGAGGGTCATAAAGGAATCATCAGGATGTGATACTTCACTCAGACATAATTACTATGAGTGTGTACTTCATAGTGATATGATGAGATTATCAGAACCCTTCAGATGTATTTTAATAGATTTATTTAATATGAATGAAGTCATCCACTTGAACCACACATTTCAGTATGCTAATAAACTCAAGGTAACAAAGAAAAACATTTTGTTTACATCTGGTCCATGTTATTTCACATTTATTATACAGTAGATGAGGAAGACTCAAAAATAGCTTTTTTTCCCCCCCAGAAAATTCTGGGACCTGTCTTATCATTGGGGTGCTGCTGGACTGGTGACTAACAGGTTGAGTAAAGGAGGTGAAGTTGATCGATAAGGTGATAAAAAATAAAGCAGGTGGAGGAGAAAGATGGAACATCATGAGGATTGGTGTTAGGAAGGTTCAGATAACCTGAATGTGAATTGACAGAATGAGAGAGTTGGAGTAAAAACTTAGGCATTAGTTAAATAAACAGGAATCCCAACGTCTCGCCTCGCGCTGCTCCAGTGAAAGCCACGAGGCTTTGCCATCTGAAGCGCTGCGTATTCACCTATTGCAGGTTTCGACTTTTAGATAAGAGATTCCTAGAGCCAAACAGAGCTTTGTTATTCAGATGGTGGAGTCAGGGTGTGTGTGCAGCAGTTTCCAGCTCAGCTACAAGGACACTCGAGACGCTGTTCTTGTTTCTTCTCCTCTGCCTTGTTCACAGTTTCATAGCCTTGCCTGTGCATTAATATATACAGGGAATGCATAACAATGGCTGAACTGTTGTGTCTTTTTAGTATTTGCAGGAGTGATGTTAGTTTAAGAAGATGCACAGATAATAAAAAGAGCCAATAAACCAGTTATGAGAGACAAACAAGAATGAGATTATGTTTATTCAGTACAGATGGAAAAATCTAAACAGGAGATCTGACTCAAAGTTAGAAAATTGTTTATCGTTTGGTATCTTATTCAGCTGTCATCCTTGTATTAGGTATAAAATATCACCCAGCTTGTTTAATACAGTTTTTTATTTGTTTTAGAACTTTTTATCTGAAGAAAAGTGAGGCTGACTGGACCGAGGCAGAACTGAGCCACACTGGTTTTCTAAGTGTTTAACTTCATGTTGGTGCTTTAAGTAGTAGAAAGCAGAACTAATTAACTGAATAGCTCAGAACTAATGAAGTGGGTTTCTGTGGAAAATGTATGAGCAGTCAATATCTAACCTGTTGCAGATAACTCCTTGAACAGCCTCAGTTTGGAGAAAAAGATTTTTGATTGACCAGATTAGCTTTTCATCACAGTGAGTTACAAACTAGTTTGCTTTCACCTAAAATAATCAGACCTATACACTGTTAGTTTGTCCTTTGAAAAAAATTTCTGAGGTATTTTTAAAAAAGCAATTATCGGTTGATTATTAAAAATCATTAAATCCTAAACACAAATCTGCATCGGCATATTCAGAAATTCACTTTGCTCTAAATGAACAGAACTAATCATTTCTCCAAACAGGAAGTTGTTTTTAAATTCTACTTTATCCCTAATGAAGAATATAATCAACACACGACTGATGTGAAAAATATATATTCATTTTTATTAAAACCTCTTTTATAGCCAAATAAGTGCTTTAATGTTTCCTTTGTGTTTTTTCAGGTGGTGGTGAAAACTCGTACAGAGTACCAGACAGAGAAGAAGAGGCTGAAGGTTCCCAAGGTGGAGGAGTTCACCATCAGCTTTACCGACGGCGTTTCTGAGAGACTTAAGGTAAAGATATTGACCATTCGCAAAGCAGTATGTTTTGTTTTATTCCCCATCTGTGTTGTCACATTTTGCTTAGTTTTATTTCTGTTTAGAGTCTGGATGAAGATTTCTGTTTCAGTTAGCTTCTAGTTGTACAAAGATCTTCAAGAAACGGACAAAAAGTCAAATTTAAAAATAATCTCAAAGCTGATGACCCCATAAATTGATCAGGTGACCCTTTGGTGCGACTTCAACCCACTTAAGTGGCATTAAATTTAAAAAAGCATGAGCAGGATGAAATGACGTAGCTATTCTCTCTCTATACTGGATCTTTGCAAATAGTAAGACATACAGCATTGTGTGTGTGAGCGTGCGTGTGTGTGAATTTTGCAGTTTTTGCTCCACAAACATCGACATCACCCGAGTGCTGTCTGTTCGGTCTTTCTGTCGTCAGGGGAGACCAAAGGGAACCAGTGTTGTCATGGCAGCAACCAAAACCTCCCTCCATGGCAACCCTGACAGAGTGAGGGAAGAGAAGCAAATATGTGCACATAGGTGCACGAGTAAATGAAAAGTGTAACCGTGGGTCTTTCAGAGCTGAAGTGGTCTTGAAATCCGTCTCGATGAGAAACACTCTATGTTTCAAAACACGGTTCAGAATATCGCTGCCATTATCAAACAGTTTAAGTCTAATTGCTTTACAGGTAACAAATGAGAATATTTCTGATAGTAACCAGGTATTCTGGACTGTTCATTTTCAGTTGAACCTTTGAGAAACAGGATGTTCTCCATGGAAAGCCTCCTGGCCATTTGGGAAATTTATCACCCCTTTGTTACAAGTGTTAGCCTCAGGACCAGGACAGTACAAATTACGGAGTGCAAAATAACAGCTACAGAAGAAACGGTGTGCTGAAAGGAGCCCGAGAGCACAAAAGGAACATTTGCAAGAAATTATGAATCCCAGGTTGTTTTTGTTTTTGCACATAAATATTGGGTTTGCTTCCATGTTTCCCTGAGTTGTCTTATTTATGAGGACAGAATCAAAAGTCTCTGTGTCTTTCTGATGAAAACTTTTTATCCAAACAGGTCTTTTATTTTTCACCCCAAACAGAATCATGCTAACGAAGTCCAAAACATTCAGATGCTGAGTTTGTTGCTTGTCAGACGTGGCCCAGTTCCCGTGGCAGATCTCTGGCCTGCCACCCCGCATCGGCTCTAGTTAGATAAAAGTGCATTTCAGTCCTTGTGACTTTGTGCGATGTCTGTTAGTTTTGGGTGCTTGCTTTGCTTGACAGATGAAGCTGATTCTGCAGGCACATTAAAACACACACACACACATACAATTTGGAGCACTGCACGCTGTTCTGTGCAGAGCAAATGCTTCTAAATGAAAAGCTTGCATGCACCTCTCTTCTCTGTTCAAAGCCTTGCAGATTGTGTTGATGGATGAAGAGCTCAGAGTGTAAAATGCTTTCTAATCTGCCCCCCCCCCGCCTTCCCCCCACTACCTTGTTCCTGCTTACCACGCTCCATCCAAGTCTTTCCTTGCTCTCTTTGCATATCTCTGCTTGCAGGACTGATTTTCAGCATGTGGTTTGATTTAAACAGCTTAAATTTTAAAATTGTTTAAATGGAGCTTTATTTATAAAATGACACATCACATTTCAGACATTTAAGCTGCAGCTTCCACACATCATGGCCACAACTGGCTGTGACAGAGTACTAGTGACAACAGAGCCTTCGTTTTGCAGGGGAAGCAGAAAAACAGGAGTGAGTTAGTAAAAGGGGGACCGGGGTGCTGAAATAGAAAAATAAAGATCAAAATATTTTTTTAAATATTAGAGGAGACTTCATGTTTCTTTTTTGTTTTTTTAAAGATTCTCCTCTTTAGACCAGGGTTATCTATGACCCAGTCTGCCTCCATCCCTCCCTCCTTCTCTCGATCCAACATGGAGGACAGCCTCCTTCATTTGTCCCTCTCAGTCTGTGTTGTCACTGTCCCTGATTACTCCCAGCAGACAAAACTTAAAGCATTCCCTCCAGTTGTTTTGTTCCATAAAAACTTTGAAGAGAATGTTTTCCACCTCATTAGCGAGCTAACAGGACAAACTTTTACAGCACGAAGAACAAGTTGAACCCTGAGAGGTGAAGCTACCTGCTGCTGGAATAACAATGTAGTGCAAAATAAAGATTTATACGATAACATTGGGTTAAATAGATATAAAATCTTTGAGATTAGTTGTCAGATGGCAGAAGTCCAGTTGGAACTGCTCCAGCTGTGACAGATATCTGATCAGATCTAATCTTATTTTCTCCAAACTGAGGTCAAATGAGCCAGCTGCTGCAGGTACGATAACCTGTATGGCTCATGATGTTTCCACAGAAACCCACTTGTATAGAGCTGATCATTTTATCTCATCACGAACAGTTCAGTATGTTTTAACAGGGTAGTTTAGTAGAATAACAGTGAAAAGGAGCTAATGTTTTGAACAGTTCCAACAAACCTTCAAAATAAAAGTTAAATGAAAAGATCCCAGGTGTTAAAAATACATTTAACACTTCTAAAATTTCTGGTGAACATGCATAATAATAATAATACATCCGTTTTATATAGCGCTTTTTAGGTCACTCAAAGACGCTTTACAGAGTTGCATTATTCATTCACACACTCATTCTCACTCTGGTGGTGGTAAACTACGACTAACGTCTGTAGCCACAGCTGCCCTGGGGCAGTCTGACAGCATAAAGCTAATTCATGCCTTTGTCCTTGGTTTTCCTTAGGGATGCACCAAAAATTCAGCCACACAAGATTTTGGTCCGAAAATGACCCAAAAGTGCATTTTCTGTTTTCGACCGAAACACCTAAACCACTGAAACGACACGGCCGAAACGTGTGATGTCGTGAGCAAATAGCGCAGCCAGCACGAGAGAAGCAGGATAAGAGCCATCATGTTTGCGATGTGGACTTATTTCGCTATCTCTGCTGGTGATTTTGGACCGGTTCGGACCGCAACGAGCCGTCCGTCCAGCCTGTGATCTGAGCGGCTCGTTTTAATTTGCTCCTCCCGCTACAGAGCGCTACGGAGCTGCGAGTGAGCGTGACCTACGCGCACGCTTGACATGGCTTACAGCCTCTAAGCACTTTGAATAGAAGCCTAACATCACCTGTAAGATCATGCTGGGCTGCCACGACCTAAAATGCCAGGGACGTTTTTCCATCCCAGTCCAACCCTGACTGGACCCGAGTCCGACCACACACAGCACACTACTTTACCTTTGACTCAAACACTTACTCAAAACTAAAAGCCAAACTTCAAGAGCACTGCCTGTCGCGGCTGCTGCATGCTGCTGTCACATCGTCAGACGGGCTTCTCCTACAGACAGAACTTTTTCCTCCTCTCACCATTTTGTAATTGATTTATTGCAATTCCTTGGTTTTATTGAGGTTAGTACACATCGTAGCCATAAATGCTATGGTTCTAATAATTGACAAAAATTTATTTCTGTGTTATGGTTTTCAGCCTTGGTTTCCTCATTTTCGGTTTTTGGTTTCAGCCAAGATTTTTCATTTTGGTGCGTCCCTAGTTTTCTTAAGAATGTGTTCGACAACTCCTTACTATGTTATAAAAATGATTATCAAATATTCAAATCTTGGAGCTCAACTCCTTTCATAGGTTTGGAATGAATCCCCTTTCTGGTTCATTAAAATGCTCTCCGCTTCTGCTGTTCTCACATCTTTTACACCTCATTGTGTGTGAAACCACTCAGTCACACTACATGTTTTCACTCATGACCTACATGGACAAGTCTGATATATTTGGTGTCCTTTCTTTCTAATTTCACACATGTTACTCTCCTTCTGTCAATAAAATACTCAAAGGTCTGTTAGAATCGCATAGTTAAATTTACAGAGCAGTGAAGACTGTGCGTGTTGACTTATGAGTCGATATTTGTTTTTTCACTAATCTCATCAAAACAAGGAGTTTTGGACTCCTTTAGACATTACTCACACTTTCTATCAGGGAGCGTCATTGACTTCTTCACTTCACCACATTAAATATTTCACAGCTTCATGCACTGGTCACATTTAACACACTTAAAATTTGTTTCTTTGTATACTTTTTACTCAAACATGTTTTTATCAGCTTTTATCTGCACACACACTTTAAACCTTAAAGCACATATTAACACTTCCCCCAAAATGCCAGTACAACCATCCCTCTGCAGAAACACACACACCATACTGTCTACCAGATGGACAAGCAGACACGCTGCACGCCAGCAGAAGTTATCAGGACTGTGTAAGTAGCAGCTGGAGAGACAGCCATCATCTAAAACAATTATCTCATTATTACCTTCATTCTGCCTTCAGATAAAAGCTTTGCTGCAGTCGGCCGCCTCCACAGACGGCCTTCATGCTCATCGGGTTGGAGGTAATTACTGCTGTGGGTTGCAAACCTTACAGTCTCCAGTTCCCTGTTTTGTATGGATGACTAACAGTACACTGATTATAGGGAGTGTTTTTAGCCTTCAACAGATCTCAGTGAAACACCCACACTGATGCAAACACACCAAATCAAACTTCACCAGTATTACTAGTATTAGTACAGTCAGTTTTAAAACATCTAAAAAAAATGACTAGATGCTTCTTTTGTTGTTGATGTAGGGGAAAAAAAAAAGACTTCAGTAATAGGTCATCCGCTAGTGTTTATGACGTTTGAGTAGGATTATTCTGTTATAGAAATCTCTTTATATTTTCACCATGAGGAGTTTTCTCCTACAATTTCAGATTTTGTTTGACTGAATCCTTTTTTCATTCACTCTTAAATTCATTCAAATTATTCTGAGTTTTGTGCACAATCAAAAAGTTTGAAATCCTTTATTCCTCATGCCCTGATACTGCACAGTGTTTCATGCACTTACAGTTTATTTGTTTGTCCATGCAGTAGACCACTGTACCTTCCTGCAGGTCGTAGTTTCTCAGATTTACATTTTGGAGGTCAGATCATCTTTCACTGACGAGTCACAGAAACTCATTAGTAATTGTGATCAGGCATGCTTTACCATTTACCTTCATCTGTATTCTGTATAAAGAGACTCTCAACTAATTTCATGCCCTCGTGAGCCCAGAAGTTAAAGTCATGCTCAAAAAGAACGGGTCAGATATGTTTCCTGTAGGAGAGAGTTGAGAGGAAAATGGAGAGAAAACCTGAAAATTAAAATGCTACAGCTAATAATCATCAATCCAATAAAAAAGAAGACATGCAATGAAACAGAGCTAGTTGCTTAAATTAAAAAGTGACAATATAAAGCATATAGCTGTATCAATAAACCCTGATCTGAGTTCAGAGATGGATTTATTACAGATTATTATTATTATTATTATTATTATTATTATTACTATTATTATTATTATTATCTGGACCTCAGCAGCTGTAGTTTTGCTTTCAGAGTGGTGACAAAAGAAAGAGATAACCTGTTCAGGCTGCTTTGATCTCACATTACTCACCATCTTCCTACACATTCATCTCTTCTTAACTTTCCTCCCATCTAATGATACATTTTCAAGCTTGTACCTCTCCACTTTTTCCATTTTTATTCTCCCTTCTTCGTCCTATAAAACCAAGTTGTGTGCTCACACTCTCATCCAGGGTTACAGTGTTCTGGGGAGCATTTCATTACAGTCTCAGCCCAAACCCTTTCAGAAATAACTGTGCCAGCTTCTGATGGCAGATGCCCAAAGACATTTATTGTTCACAATTGACCTAAAATAAAATGAACTCAGATCTGATCCTGACTCTTTGTCACACACATAAAACGTGACCTCAGAAATTGCTTCATACTGTTAATTCTAGACTTCAGCTGGAGACTGTGGTCTTTTAGGTGCAGGGGAAAAAAAAAGTTTTTGAAGAAGTGGTAAAAACTTTCAACATATTGTAAAACAAAACCAGCGTAAAGTTGCACGACGCTGAACGCTCCACTGAACCACAAACACGGTTGTGTTTGGGTCAGGCTGCCGTTTCAGAGGCCTTAAAGTCAACTTAAGTCAGAGTCGTTTGTCACTGTGAAGAGGTCCCCTGTGTCAGCTGCCTCATGAGACACTGACAAACAGACCAGACAGACTGACAATTTAATGTCTTCAGGGCCACAGAGACGACAAACAGAGGCAGACGTCGCTGCTGTGAGGGATATTTGGGATGATTTAGAAGTCCAGATGGCTTCTGTTCTGCACTACTTCTTGTTTCAGCTCCATTATAAAGAACTACCTCAAAGGACAGAGTTCTTCAATCACTTCCTCCCTATCAATATCAGCAGATGTGAATGCATATGCATGAATTATCCCTCCTACCTGGTCGATATACAAGAGAACGTTAGAAAACAGTTCTGTCTGATTGTTCTGTTTCATCTCAAAGGTCAAAGCAAACAGAAAATCCAGTTTTTGAGAATGAAAAATGATCCGTAAATCTATCTAAAATCGACCATCCTGTCATGTTGTTTTCACAAGGACACAGAGGCATTTTGTTAGACTTTAACTTAAATATTAAAAAGATAAAGAAAACAACTCTCATACTGAGGATATTACCTAATTAAATTTTTTGGGTTAGATTGCAAACATAAAGGAATTTCTGTGGCGTTTATTCACGCTTTGATAATTAGCAGAATATCTCTAAAATATGTATTTCAGTTTAATTTGGTGGAAAAGTGTCCATTAGGTTATGGAAAGTTGTGAGAGTGTAGTTTTTTCACAGATAGAAAGAAAAAAAAGCTTTAAGAAAACCACTGGTAGCACATTTATTCACTTCTGTGTATATTTCAAAATACCACAAATGTTTTATTTGTATCTTTTTAAATAATGTTTATGCTTATTCAAATGAGGATATCATTTGTTCATGGAAAGTTATCCAAACCAACCTGGTCCTATGAAAACAGTAACCTCAGACTTCAGAGGAAAGTTGATCTTAAAAGTCACAAATGGGATTAAAATTGAATAAACTCAAGAGCAGTTAGAGTCTAAATGTTTATTCCCTCAACATCTCTCTGCATATTAAAGAAAACAATTGGAAATAGTCTCATTCTGCTGCAGCAAAATTTTAAAAAGACACAAAAAATTATAAAAAGGAACGGCCTGGTTTAGATGTTTGAGTGTTGGAGCTGAGAAAGTGAGTGGTCACAGTTCTTCCTGTCCTCTCCCAGAGTCCTTCACTTTGCTCTTGTTCTGACAAGCTGAGCCATGGGAGCAATTAGGAGACGGACCGACTGAGGAGGACCAGTCTGACCCTCCACTTCTCACTCCTCTGTTGTTTCCTCTCACTTTGACATTTGTCCTCACAGTTGATCCAACTCCTCCTCCCATAGATGATGGCCTCCTCTCTCTGAGAAATCCCTCAGAGTCTGTCAGCAAAGTTGGATGTTGTTTTTTGAAACTTTGATGAAAGCTGATCGATTCCAACAACCTTGTTGCTGGAATTTTGAACATTTGAGAAATATCAACAATTTATTTACTTATAACCTTTATTAAACCAGCAAAAAGTCTCATTGAGATTAAAAATCTTTTTTTGCAAGAGCGTCCTGGCCGAGACAGACAGCAGGGTTACATGTCAATTACAACATTCATCCATGCATAAGACAAACAGTTGAAACCAGTGAATGACAAATTTCCTTTCAAAATAGTTCTCCAGTTGTTGTGGGCATCTGGATCCTGTCTGGAACCCCTCAGGTTAGTTTCTGTGAGTCAGAAAGTCAGAGAAATGTGAGATAATGGTGGGAGGTGCTGGTGATCTTGCAAAGATTTTCTCAGCAGCAGTCACAATTTGTTTGTGATTGTGAGAAATTCTAATTTCTCACTCCTCAGAGTTTCTTCTAAAAACAAAGTTCTTTTCCTTTTGCTACTGCAGTGTGAAAACTGTTACTTGAATTTTTAATTTGCCCAGACCGGTCTGATCTCTGTAGAGACTCAGAACCTAATATATGAGAGTTCTGTCATTAAAGACACTCATTTAACCAAGTTATTTATTAAAACAGGTTACACATTCTTCATGTCAATGACAGTTTATTCCTATAGCACATTAGAAACAACATGAGTTCACCAGTTTAGTTGTCTCAGCCGGTCATGGAGAAGTGAGAGCTAATTCCTACTAAAAACTAATCCATTCCCCGGCTACTGATGGATTTATTTTTATTTTTACACTTTTCTCCACACAGAATGACAAGGCTTGCCAAGGATATGAGTTTATTTTGGTCACGTGGTCCATTCTGGACCGAGTGTCTCCTCATTTCCAGGTTCTGCTTGTTGCAGCTCCCTGTTGTGTTCAATAGTGACGTGTTTCAGTGACAGTCAGTACTCAGAGCATCTAGTGTGAGAACATGATTAATGAGCTGTGAATGATTGAACCCTGCGATGCAGTTCGTCACGAAGCACAGTTTATGCCCTGCTTAGAGTGACGCGCTTGCACATACGTGTCGAGGTGGGGCAGGAGGGGGGAGAATGGATGTTTTGGGAGGACCCGTGGTACGTTGGATTAAAAAAATGCTCTCTAGCTTAAATGCTCCACATGACTGCTTTAATAAAATGACATTAATGAGCCATGCTTTAATATGCCATTGAAATACTTCCTGCAGTATCTTTTCTAAACAGCAGGTGTTGCTACAGAGAAAATAACACAGCTGCAGCAGAAGAAGAGCTTACATGACGTACACTCTTCTTATGCAAAAGATCAATTTATTCGCTCATGGCAGGAATTATTCTCAGCAGTTTGTAAGAACTGTGTACTAAGCAACTCCATTTCTATTTTTGGATCCCCCTATTTATTTTATTACCATGTGTTTTAACTCTCTGTGCAAAATTCTTTCTTTCCTCACATCATCGAAAGTTATCCAAATAACTTCCCTCTGTACGTTCATTTTTCATCATTGAGCATTTCTTAATCCTGACTTTACACCAAGGCTGTCAGTGTTCAGGTGACTGGAACTGGAGACATAATGTTCCTTTGTTTTGTTAACTGTCTTGAATATAATCATCACATCAAATCTATAGTCAACCACTACAGGTCATATAACCATACTGCCACTCCTTAGACTGCATTTTGAAACTGTTTACAAGTGAAAACCTAACAGGATGAATGACATTCACGTCTGTTAAAAAACAAAAAACGTTGACATAAAATCTTTAGCCAAATCTACCAACATTTTCAAGACTGAATACATGTTTCTGTACATTTAATGAGTGCTGAACTCATTATATTTACACACTAACACACACTCTTACACACTACAGTTGTGTACAAATGCAGGAATACAAAACACACACCTTGGAGACCAAAAGCTGGGAGATTTAGAGTTATGAGCTCTGTTTTAAGATGTAAACAGCCATTTGTAAGGTGTGAAGCGGTTCCCATTACTAATGATGTCTCCTCTGCTACAGGAGCCTTATCTAGATGAACATCATGTGAATCAGAGGAGGGTTTAAGACTCCAGACATGTGACTCTGATTCTTTATACTGAAATCATTTTCTTTGATTTTCTGTCACATCTTTCTTTTTTACCCAACCTGCTGTTTGTGCATCCTAGAAGCGTACGTTCCTCCCAGCAGCACCTCATAATAATCTGACAGTGTGCACCAACGAAACCTTTGAATTTTTGTCTCCATGGAGACCTGGGTTAGTTGAGATACATTAGTATACGCACTACCCATCTCCTGCTACATGTATGTTGTCTATTTTCTAAACATGTGCATGATTTTTTATGACAAATCCCAACGAGAAGAAATAAAAGTTATGGCATCTATTAATTCACAATCTGAATAATGCCTGTAGTGAAGCAGACAGTCTTCATTGTAAAATCTTCTTCTGACATTCGCTAAAGCTGGAAATATAGCCTGTAATCCCAACTTTCCCCCCAAAATCTTTTTCAGAGATTATAGAAAAGCAATCTCCAGAAAACTAGGTCAAGTCATCAGGACGAGCTACACTCTATCGTCTGGTTTGCTGAACTGAAATCTCTGAGCACAGCGTTTGAGTTGATGGAACTTTTATTATTATGAGTCCATTAGACTAATATTAACCAAATGGATTATAAAAAATTCTCCTTTTTAATTGTCATGACTGAAATCTGCAATAAGTCAGTTGTGATGTTTTATTTTTTTTTTAGACATTAGGACATTAAAAGTGTAGACATCCAGTCTGAATGAGGAAGATTATTATTATTATTATTATTATTATTATTATTATTATTATTATTATTATTATTATTATTATTATTATTATTTATTTATTTATTTTTTACAGAATCAAAGTCCAAATCAAAACAACTTTTACTAAAAGATTTTAGTTTATGGATCCAAAGTATCAACATAAGAGTCAGAAGTGGATTTAGGTTGACCTTTGCATTGGAAGCCCCGTACACACAGTGCCAACGTAAATAACTACAAGTCCCATGTTCCCCTGATTGTTTTTCATGTGAACATTGCAGCTTATTGACCTCAGTCGAATCAAAGTTTGTGTAAAGACCTCGGCTGACCTGAAATCAGAGCAGAATCTTGTGTTTCCTCAGGTTGACATTTTAACTGTTCGTGTTTTCATCAGTGACCTGATGCGTCTCAACAGAGGAGAGTTTGCAGTTTGTTGCCTGACTATTGTCGCTGTGCTGGTCTTGACTGGATAAGCCGTCCTCGAGAGCCTAAATCCCTCTCCATGGTCTCCTTGATATCCCTCTGCCCCGTCTCTGATACTCGGCTCAGAAGTAGTCAGCTCCCCAAACGCCACCTGCTCTGGGGGTTGTCTTTGACTTGCTGACTGGAAATAAAAGAGTAGTTGTTACTACGATTCTCTGAAGGAAAATGTGCTTGTTTAAAAGAAAAATCGATAAACGTCTGCTCTTTCTTTGTTCTACTGAAACATCACCTTAACAGGATCATTCAGGCATTTTAAAGTGGCGTTATATCAGTTATCTATCCACAGTAAGGACCATACCTACAGATGACATCACTCAAAGTGGGTGGAGTCTCTAGAAACAGGGAAAAGTCCTCTGACCAAATTGGGAGAGACACTACTGCCGAACAGATACAAACTAGCGGCTAATTTTCAGGTATTTGAAACAACTCTTGAAGCTTTTATACTGATTTATGCTGATGTGTTAAAACATTATATGACCTGTTTCTAAACCTCCACAATGTTGCATGAGATGATTTATGGTGTGTATGCTGTTGTTTGGTTAAAACAAACCGACCAGAGGATTTTTTTCTGGTTCTTAGAGACTCTTTATGGTCTTTACTGGATAAACAGCTGATAAAACATCACTTCAAAATGACCTGCAAGCCCTGACCGATTTAATAAATACAAATTTCTCTTTTGAACTTTGTTAGCTCCTTTCCATTTGATCAACGGTTTGCAAGAGTTTTCCAGTTATTTTCTTTGAGTCACATGCCCTCACACTCATGTTGTTGGAGTTTTGGACATGTTAGAAAATCTTGAGTGACAACTGTCCTTTCAGTTTAGTTAGATGTGCCGCTTGTATCTGGAACTCTTCTGAATTTAGCTCCTGTCAGAAATGTGTGAGAAATATGAGACAACTTTAAGAGGAATGGGGCAACCAAACTGAAAATAAAATGAGGGTAAATTGTGGAAAAAGAGACATAATTTATATACCTGTAAGTAAATCTGCACAATAGTCCCACAACTGTTCCATAAATGTCATAATTTGTGATCAATTACGTCATATGGTCCATGTGACCTGGTAATATATAAAACATTCCAGCTGGTTGCCACCAGAAACAGCAGAATCCTTAAAGATGTACTCATAAAATCGGAGTAATACTCTGTACCAATGTCCCTTCTGGGTTGCTCAATTTTTTTTGTCCATTGTCCTCCTGTGGAGGTCATTTTTGATCATCCTGTGAACCGTTAAACATCTATAGCTACGTTTTTATAACACTATAGCTGTTACACAACAAAACCCCACAAATTGTGTTTAATTTCTTGAGAAAAATCCATCAAACTTACTTTAAGTGAACTATAAACAAACCTGGAGTGTGAAATTATAGAAAAAAGTCCAACACTGAGGGGTCTTCTTACATGCTGTGGTCTCATACGGAGGACTTTCAGAGAAAAAGAGTTGATTATTCACTAGATGAAGAAATCAATAGTAAAATGTATCCATTGTGTTCTTTTATTCATCTCAATATGAGGGGCCTTAGTTGGTTAATAATAAATAATAATATTTATATGCTGTGTCCTCTTGTTTTAGCAGCATGCTGTGTGTAAATGAGTGCCTTTGTGTTATATCACTCAGCTGCAGCCTTTAAATACCAACCGCTACACGGCGTTATTTGATATGGGACTGAATTCCAATTAGAGCCTTTTCCCATTTTAAGTTCAACTCTGATGTTTTTAATCCGGTGTGAAAGGAGCTTTAGTTTAATTTACATAAATGTTCTTGGCCTGCAGAGATGAATTACAAAATATGAACTAAAGGTTAAAAAAATCTATTAAAAGTTCACAAACACATAGTTTATAAAAAGAGCTCCATCTGCTTTAGTACCAGCATTTGTTTTTAAACAAGCTGACTTTTCCCCTGCAAGATAATTTCACTTAATATGAATTTGTATTATATATTTTTTTTCTATAGGGGTAAAAAGCACCAGCTCATTACCAAGAAGCCTGGAGGAGATAATAATAGTGATTATTCTGGCATCATTTACCTGATGCTCATATGGTCTGTGCACAGTGTTTAGGTCCATAAGTGTTGTTTTGCACAAGGGCACATAGAGACTAAAACCCCTGACCTTTCAGTTATGAGCTCTAATTTCAAACCACTTGACCTAACGAGTGTCTTGTCACCCACTTCATTAATTTAATACTCGCGCAAGAGCCTGAAGCGGATACGAGGAGAGATTACTTTTACTTTTATACCCTGATTTGAGCACTTAAGAAGACGTGATGAAAAGGTGATGAAGAGTTTAGTGTTCAGATTAGCAGACATTTAATCTGCTATATATGAGGATCTGTTCTCAGATAAAGAAAATAAAAGGCCATGATGGGGACTTTACTTTAGGAATAGTTAAAAAATAACAATAAAGTAAAAGCTGCTGTGTTGTTTGTCTCAGCCTGGAGAGGAAATCTGATTCTACAGATCTGTTACTATAAAATCAATCATTTTCAGCCCCTATTTTCTCTGTTTTATCCATTTATTTAGTTGTTGCTTTAATTTGCTGTGAGAATTCTCAGTGTCA
The DNA here is from genome assembly GCA_006937965.1 of Callopanchax toddi. Taxonomy (NCBI): domain Eukaryota; kingdom Metazoa; phylum Chordata; class Actinopteri; order Cyprinodontiformes; family Nothobranchiidae; genus Callopanchax; species Callopanchax toddi. Next base: position 2,399,845 of record SSNR01000015.1, read on the forward strand.
AGGTAGCAGCTTACATCTCAGACCATTCCTGATGCATTAAAAACAAGCAATTTACAGAGACACTCGAGTGTTTAGAGTAAAAAGCTGAAATGTGCGCCTCACTTGTGATGAAACGAGATAAGGACAGCTAAGCACACTTATGAAATGTGTATTTACTCAGTTGTTTTTATCATTTTTTTAGATCTGGCTAGAACATGGCAGGAGCAATCGGCACACATTTTTGTTCATCTTTTGCTTGATTTTTCTTTGCGTTGCCATAAAATATGTTACGACAAAAAATCCTGAAACATTTTGAACATAAAACGGTGTGAACGTGACAATAATGTTTATTATAATTGTTCAGGAATGACATGCAAATTCAACTTAGTGGTTATAGTGACAGCTTCAATAATCTTTGATAAATTGATGCCAAGCTTTTGAAAATAAAATTTAATAGCTGTAATTATCTTTTACTGCACTATTCCCATAAAGAGAATCAGAAGGGCCTCCTGGCCTTTTGCCATGATCCGACCAATGACACTGAAGTGTTTTGGTTTGGGTTTTTTAGAGAAACCTTTCTTTTCTTTCACTTGTTTAGTTGTTATTAATATTATTACTAATATTTGAGATGTTTTGTACTTCTGTCACACCTCCACCTGTCTATTCTTTCTCCCTCGAGCAGTTACACATTCCCTCCTGTTCCTCGACAGCGTGAGGAGGTGTCTGCTCCTCCATATGGCCTGTCGGCTTACAGCGGTGAGAGCGTGGGAGGCGTGTTGCATCCTAACATAGCAGAGCGCCTTTTCTTCTTTTTAAGGAGACAAATCATATGTGTAAAGCTGCTGAGACAGGCTGTGAGGAATCCGTTTAGAGATGCCTTTGAACTCGTGATGCACCACGCAGTTATAAATAATGAAAGCAGAATGTGTTTTGGTGATGGCATCACACTTCGCTTTTGAAACTCCTGATTCATGGTTTTTAAGAAGCAGGATGTTAGTTTTATTTCGCTAAAGTTTAGTTTGTTGTAGTTTGCCGTCGACTGCTCAACCAAAGCTCCTTTAAATGTCATCGGTTGGTTCAACAGATGGGCTTCTAATGCCAAAAGTCTGTTTTTTGTCTCTAAATTATGCAGGTTTTATGCTGTTCTGTGGATGGAGATGACATGTTTGCAAACTGTGTAAATCCACGAGGATTGTGGTAAAGGAAACTTTAAAAACAATCAGTTTTTTGATCTGTGTGGATCAAATCAGTTTTTTTTTTTTTTTATTATCAGAGCTCAGAAGATTCTGTGAAATGATTAAACTCCAGAGGACACAATTACCAGGGATGAAGTCTTTTTGTGGACCCAAACCTTGTTGTGGACGCATTGTTCTTTGTCTAAAGGGCAAGAACATCCTGTCCTTCTACCTCTACAAGACAGACAACCTGCCCTCTATATGTACGAAGTAAACAACTTGAGGCTTGTGTTGAAAGAGGTGTTAGATTACACACCGCAGAGCACTAATGAGATAACAGCCATATTGCCATTATTGTGCTGAAAAACTGAGGGAAATGAAGTCATAGTCCTCTATTAGTCAGAAAAACATGATCCTTTTCTGTAGTTTTCCTTTTTGTTCATTCTGAATGTCACCCCACCTGTTATCAGATCTTTATTTCATCATAGAGGAATATAACAAAGAACCGGAACATTTAAAAGAGGTTCCATTCTACATCATGCATGGAGGAACTCATCTCTGAGCTGCGCCGTTACCCTGACGACCTCCTGAGGTTATACAGCTGAGTTCAGCCAGATTATGAATAATAGAGAAAGGTCAGATTTTTAATGGATTTATACACCACATGACCACAGCTGCATCAATAGGGATTTTAGAGCGATTATTATTATTTTTATCACAAATGGTTTCCAGTCTGAACTGCTGCTGAATGTTGGATCTAGATTTAAGGTGGACAGAGTTCCTGACAGAAACTGCTGTACTGAACAATTGGTTCCATTTTACAGAATATCTGATTTGAAATTATATAATTAAGGACATGGATGTTCTTTGCAGTGTTTTAATAGTCATTCTGTGTTAAAGCATCTGAAAGGTCAATTATGACTTGAAGATGCATAAAAACATCCTTATTGGTCATTGAGAGTTTGAAGTCTTATGGCTACGACCCCGTCACGCCATCAGCACCATGCTGATAGGGTGTTCTAGTATAGCTCCATCCTGATGCAGAGCGTCATGCCAGGACAGGGCACAGGGCGTAGTGTGATTGTGTTCAAAAGAGAAGACCAGCCTGGTCATGAAGAAGGGAGGCTGAAGTCGTTTGCACACCAAAACCAGCCAATAGACGCATTAAACTGGTCCTTTCTGCACTGAGCAGTCATTTTGGTTATGGAGCACCTTCACCAGCCTAAATTCTCCTCTCCATGCTGGGTCTTTTTTTTTCTTTTCACAATTTGGGGCAAAGCAAGTGTTTTTGTTGTTTGCAAGCATACATTTGCAACATTAAACCCAACAGTATACTGTTACCTACAAACCGAGATCACAAAATATTCTCCGCCTATTTAGAGCTGAACTCTCCAGCAGCCTGTTGTGATACAGGAATAAATATTTTTCTGCTCAGTGATTGAAAATGGTAGAAAATCTGGATTCTGATTGGTTTATGAAGTATTTCTCACTCAATAAAGTATTAATTTTACTATAAATATTCCCTATCTACTAAAAAGACCCTTATTGGACTATCAGGCAACTATCATTGACTGTTCTTTATAATTTCTGCAATAATTAAGCAAAATCCCATGTGCGTTATTGCAAAGTGGCATTTTAGTATTTAGCCAGTAATCAACAATTTTACACAAACACTTCAAATGCACAGATGACGTTGGTTTAAACTTAATCTGTTGCACAAAAGTGGAAATCTTTGGAGTGATTAGCAGCTGGAGTCGTCATTTAACGTGTCCAAACAGTCCACTGCCTTCTCCTTGATGTGAGGAGCTTTACTGTAATCCCTCTTCCTAATGAGACATTTCATTTGCATTCACCAATTTGGGTCTTAATCAGTCATTCTGTGTTTGTTGTAGCTTCAAAAAGGCGGGTCACCCTGATTTTCAATGCATCCTTTTAATGTATGGCAGCCTGTGTGATGTGGGGAGATGTAATTTAGCAGGAGTGTCAGCAGCAAGCAGGGGTGAGAGTCGTGTCCCCCGGTTGACACCGAGTAAACAGTCACTTAGCGTGCGTGTCCCTGTCCACCCTCATAACGCTGCCGGAGACTGATGATCACACTCGTGTAATTGTTCTGACATCTCTCCGTGACTGATTGTACACGGGGCAGCAATCAGAAACAGCCTCAGCAACAGTTAGGAATGGAAAACAGGACATCAGAAATATTCATCCAGCATGAATTAATCCATTTTTGTAGTATTTTGACTTATTTTTTTAGCACCATGGAGTTTCACATTTAATCACCACGCACACCTACAGCTATCCTTTGCTCTGGATTTGCATAATTTTAATTAAATTCTCACTCTTTAGCACCAGATCAGGATGAGAAGCAGGAAATATTAAGGAACAGAGGCTTTTATATGTTAATTTACTTTACAGAAGCATTGTCTTACCTGCCAGAGAAAATGATTATTTCACAACGTATTTGCATCAAACTGAAATTAATTTATTCCCATCCCTCCATCCAGATTGACTTGGCTGAATGTTAAGTGTTTTCTCACTGTGATTATTTTGATCCAATGCAAGTTGTTTAAAGAAGAGTGGAAACTGCCTCCAAACAAGATCCATTTAGACATATTTGCATCCATGTGACATCATTTACTCTAGTACGCTACCACTCAGAAGTTTAATATTTAAAGAAAAATCAGTCTTTGCGTGGTTTATGTGTACCTGATAAACTTCGTTCTTCAAGAATGATGTCTTATATTTATCTGAACCTGGAACACCGTGTCCGTGGAAACAAGGTAGTTTGAGGCCGCGCTGCAGCTTGAGTCATCCATCATGCTACTCAACAGAGCACCTTGCCTCGAGGAACCATTGACCTCAGTCAGCAGCATCTTACCATTTATTATGACAACACACAGACACACTTTAGTGCACACACTTCATCTTCCTCACTGTCTAACCCCTAACCTTACCCCGCATGCATAAACCTCTTGCTATATGACACACACACATTGACCATGTGCTTGTCCCTCCTCCAGGTGACAGTCCTGATCATCCTGGCCTTGGCCTTCCTTGCCTGCATCGTATTCCTGGTGGTTTATAAAGCTTTCACCTACGACCATGCCTGCCCAGATGGATTCATTTATAAGGTAAGAACCTTTAAGTGGCTCATATTTCATCATCTGTTCAGAGCTCAGATAAGTCAGGTGGGTAACAGAGCAGCTGGGTTGGACAATAGGTCAAAGAATAGCCTCCTTTCAGGTTAGTGGGCTTATAAAACGGTTGATCTTATATCCGAGGCACGTTATACCCAATTTTAAGTCAGGTAATACTTTGAATATTTTCTTGATATCTTGTGTAAGCATTGACAGAAATTCAGCTTCTTTCCTTCCCTGAACTGGTGTTTCAGAGTGATAATGATGCGGTACAGTATTGAACTGTGTTGCTTTAACAGTTAAACTCAGCTTTGTTGTCTTAATTTATACTAACACTACCGCCCTGACGAATACCCTGATTGCAAATGTTTCTAAATGGGTTTGAACTGCTTTTATTTTGTATTTTTAATCCTTTCATACAGCAAATGTGTTGGTATCACATTACATCACAGTCAGCTGTATTATGTATGACATAAAGCCATAAACCAGGGGTTAAAGTTCTTCGTCGTGGCGACAGATTTCCGTCAATTGGAAAAGACCTCTTTCATCTCACGCTGGGCTTGGTCTCTCTCTCTCACTCTCTGTCTCTCTAAGTTTGCATCGCAAATGAAGATACAGGAGCAGGGCTCTAGACCACTTTTTTTAAGGGTGCGACTAAAAAATGTTACCAGCTTTTCTGGAAAAAACTCTTTGCGACGTTGAAAGTTTCCCCGTGGTTCAACAACAGACACGCATTAGACCAGAGGTACTAAAATACAAATCTTATTGGGTCACCTTGACATCTGTGAACGAGTCCGCTGTCCGAGGCACCGCTAAACCCTTCAAAATGAGCTCAGCCAGCAGCAACCCGCTCCAGACTTAAAACAGCTGCAGATCGTCAGCATGTTTTCATTAAAGTTGAATCTCTTTGGTTAACACAGTTGGTTGTGTGTTGGTGTAGATGTTCATTCATTCATATCAGATATGAATATTATGACAACTGGACTTTGTTCAGACTTTTAAGACATTTGTCCTCATTTAAAAAAAAGTTTCTTCACTTCTCTGTGCTTTAACTTAAGGTTCTGTAGTTCAAAGTTTGAGAAACTATTTCACAGGCCACAAAACCTGAAAATCAAAAACAACAACATGGATTTTTGGCACCAGATTGTGGCGTATATTGTTTACTTTATCTTAAGCAAAACATCCCACACACTGGATCTGATTTTATGGTGTCTTTAACAGCGCTGCACATCTATTAGCTCCTGCATATTTATGAGTTTCGGTAAAAATAGAAGCAAGCTTGGCTGTTGCACCCTTCTTCACCCACACACACCTGATTTGAGACCCGAGTCTGCTGTGATTGGTCGGTTCTACAGCACTGTCCACCATTCTTCATCATCCTCACAAGTTGGTCTGCTCTGCTGGGGAATCCTCACGCTGCAGAAGAAGACGTGTCCTTGTCCAAACGACTCACTCCTCCCTGGAGTCGGCCTGGACTCAACTTTCTCCATCTTCTCTTTTGCACTTATCTAAATAAAGAAGTAAAGTTGAGTGCCATCTCCCGTGGGAAAAGATAAAAAAAGGTACTCCTGGCCTAGTTTTGTTTCCAGAGGTCATGTTACTGGAGCAGGCTTATGAGCCTTGATAGAAAATCATTAATCAATAAAATCAGAGACGAGGTTATGACCCGTGTAATAAAGTCTAATTTCAGACTTTATTGCTTGAAATAGAAGCCAGAGACTATACCTCAATGAATCTGCTTTTATACGTCGTTAGGTGGGTTAACTGTTGTGAAAAGATTAGGAAAAAATCCTCTTTTGTCTGTTTTAAAATGATTCCCACATTATGATTCCCTCCTGATCCAAATGGCAGAAGTCATCAAAGACGATGGCTCTCCGAGGCTCAGAGCCAAGCTTATCCAACAATCTGCTGAGCAGAAACTATCACCACCGTACGGCGTATGAATGGATACAGAAACCTCTCTCTCCTCACTCTGCTGCATCGTGCTTTTAAGGTGCCTCCAGAGAGGTCACCTTGGAAGTCTGTGCCTCTCAACAAATGCTGTTTTTAAGGTGGAATACATCGAGTTTCAGGCCCCCCGCGATCTCTGCAGGAGCTCTGACTGCAGTCTGCAGAGGTATTATTACCTCCGTCACGTGCACACTAGGAGCAAAAGAGCCAAGTGGGACAGACAGACACACACACACACACACGTGCACGCACACACACAAGGCTGTAAATGTTTTTAAAAAGTCATCCTTATATGATCTGAAAAGATCGGATATATTCATCCATTTTTTATTCATGTAAGTTGTTCATCTTGGTAAAGCAATACAGTGATTCTTTTTTTGTCCCAGAAACTAAAAAGGTTTTCTGTGTTTTCATTCTGATCTAAAGTCTTCAGGCAGGTTCCTTCTATAAAGGTAGATAGCATCTCTGTTCTTTGTGTTGTTGCTGCAGTTCAGTCTGAGCTGGCAGTGCAGTGAAGTCAGAGTGGTAAGGAGGAAGTTTGCTTTGGCTCCAGTCAAACAAACAGCTTTTTTTTTCAATGCAATGTGCAAAACATGGTTATATTATTGGTGCTTTAGAATGAAGCTGTTTTGAATTATAAAAAAAATGAATTGTGCTTAAAAAACTGATAACCTTTTCTGCAATGACTCATAAAATAAAGTCAATTAAAGCAACAAAATGAGCAGGAACTGAAAGTAGTTCTGACTGGATTGATGAGCTAACGGCTAGTCCACGTGGCACGTTTCTCAGTCTAGCGTTTCAAATTTGATCCTTAGTATTTTACCATGATTTTATTTTATCCCTGGCTTTAAATTGTTTGTCTGGTATATCAATTGTCAAGGCTTGGAAACTATAACCTATATTTGTATTCTTTTTTTATGTAATAAATATAAAATTTAGTGACTTTCAAGCTTATATGTAAAGTGCTTTTTTCTCTCTCCTTTCCTTCTAGCACAAGCGTTGCATCCCAGCATCCCTTGAGGCCTACTACGCTGCCCAGGACGCCAACTCAAGGGGTCGTTTCTACACGGTGATCAGCCACTACAGCATGGCCAAGCAGACCACCTCCCACTCCGTCTCCCCCTGGATGCCCAGAGGGGCGGCGGGGCACGAAGCTAAACCTCCGGGCGGCGAAGACCACTGAGTTATCCGAACGGTTCCTGGATGTAAACGCGCTCCGTACACATGCAGACATGAAAACGTACAACCAGATGGAGGTAGATTAAGAAACGCACAGAAACACATCAGTGAACATTTAGAAAAACAGAGAAAAGGAACTCTACAAATAAAATCTAAAGTTAAAACATGCATGCAGACAATGGTGTAGATTTTAAAGTCATCCAGGTCATAGTGATTTAAAGGCTTTTGAGCAGAAAGCAGCTGAACTCATGAGGCGTCCAGCTGCTTTTCACTCAGATTTTTAAGACATGCAGACATTAGGAGACACAAACATACCTGATTATGTGTCTGCTCATTAGAAAACCCATCCACACACACACACACACACACACACACCTCCTTCATTACCTTGTTTACCTCCTCCATCTGATTACACACAACGTATTTATTTTTTACTGTAACGTTTGGATGTTCTGAACATTTTTGTCACTTTTTGTACAAATATTCTATTTACAGCTAAATTCAGTGTTTTTTCTTAGATTATAGTTTTTTATTTTATTCATCCAGACCATGTGACCTCACTCTCATACATGTGGTTGGTTCGATCTGACTGAAAACATTTTACATGTCCATCACTGCTGTTTGATAGCTGATCACATTTTCAACGTGCTGTGCCATAAACCCTGACCCCCCCCCCCTCCAGTCTCCTGAGCTGTACATACCGTTGTACATTCAGGCTAGCTTTGTGTGTTTGCACTGTATTAGTAGGTTTCTCTTTGTTTCAGTATTTTTTCTTTTCTTTTATGTGAACTTTAAGCTTCAGCTGCCAATCTTGTAGTTTTTTTTGGACACGGTCCTGCAGGTGGAGGAGGAGACATTGTGAACGTCACCGCTTCTTGCCAAGACTCCTGTTTTCCACTGTCAATGCTCATAGATGGGCTTCTGCAGCAGAGTTATGTTTGTTGTACTGTTACTTTTTTTTATTTTGTACTGTTGTCAAGAGCGCTTAAAAATCCGATATTGTGATGTTGTTAGTTGTATTGATACCTGGTGTAATTTATCAGTGTGCAACCTTGTCCCTGCTCTCTTGGTTTGAACTCAGAATAAAATCAAGCTGTGACCTGTTCCGAGTGTCTCGTCAGTCCCAGTCGGCGCTGTGTTCCTGTAGCTCTGACGCCCTAATGTGGGCCTCCAGGTGATCGACAGCAGCTCCCTTTTTCAGCAGGATGTTGCATCCAGATGGCTGTGCTCTCAAATTCAATTCATCCTACGTTTCTGCTGTTGGTGATAATGAGAATCTGTGACTGACAGCAAAGAGAGAACAAGAACAATACCTGTATCTTTAATGTCTACTGGATGTTTTATTCATCCACACAGCTCTCTGTGAATGGAAGATAAGCTCTTTGTTTTGACTGATACGAATAGCTGGCTTCCCTAATTAGAGGTATTCTGATGAATCCATCAGCTGTCGAGAGATTTCACCGTAAAACAGACCTTAAACTCAACAGATTTAAAGGCACACTATGTAACTTTTTCATATTTTTAAATCTTTTTTGAGCCAGTTTGTGCTAATATGACCCTTTAGAGGGTTAATGAAAAGTCACTCAGTCCCATCTGCTGCTTGAGTCCAGAATACCATGTTTGCAACTTCTGAGTGTCCAGTCCGGTGTCCCTGAAGTCTCACAAACTCACCTATCTCACGAGGGTTAGGCTAACCCAATGTAACTAGCTGTTATGCTAACGTCGGAGTGTTTTTAACTCATGATTCCTGCATTTTTCACAGCTGATTTCTTTGAATGAGTGATGAACCGCTGCAGTAGAAAACAATGAAGGCTGAGGAGGAGACATTTCAACAGATAGATTTAGGTGTTTATTTACATAAAAAGTGTCCTTTTCTCAGAATGGAGGGTTTTTTTGCAGACATTCTAAAACAAAAAGTATTTAAAATGCATTCATGTCACAGATTGTATGTTTTAAGTCCCACACTGGTTACACAAGAAGTCTAACTAAGGATTAGCATGTTGTGGACAGATTGTTGTTAATTACTCATTGCTAACCTCAACCTGACATGTTGAGGGTTCAAGGGTCAGTGCAGCAACTTGTGACTTCATTTGTGCAAAAAAAGGTAAAAGTTTTTATTATTACTCTAAAAGCTCATGAGGTTTGCGACAATAAGACCAAAGTAACTGCTCTATAAAATTAAATGATGTCACATCTGCAGAAATCCACTCCATTGAAGTCATTGTGTTTCAGTCGAGCTGTATAATAAAACTGTATTTCTCATCAGACGCCGCCGTTTAACTGACCCTATGGCCCTGATTACTGGGAAGGAACAATGAAAAATCAGATCCAGGATGAACTGCAGCCTTCTCCTTCTAATAATAACGTTGTATGGCTTCCAGCAGTAAAACGCCTACTTGATTCCACCTACTGCAGGATACAGCATCTTCTCTATCTACTGCATTATTTGATCACTTTGTTATTTTATTGAACCATCTGGAATTTAAAAAAAAGAAAGATGAGAAGTAAAACTCAGTGAGGAGATATGGAAAGCCACATTGATGTAATTGTGTTGTAGGCTGTGACTGGTCCTCTTGTGTAGGACTCTGTTTCATACAGCTGCAGCCTTCAGTTATAGTGTTGGTTTTTATTTGTTGTATTTATCTAAGAAACATTTGGTTATATCAAAATATGATTAGTTTAATAGTGGTTTTAAAATATCAAGCAGTGGCTCACAAGTCTCTTTTACACACACGGCCATCAGTTTGCCCTACAGGCTCCCTTCAGCTGCCTCCCCTGCTGTCAAAGAAAGGCTGCCTCTCAGCAGTCAGCCCCACAAGGTGAAGGAGGAAAACAGAAAGAAGAAAAGGAGAGAAAGAGCAGAAGGAGACCCGGTGGGAATTACAAGCAGAGGAGGGGAGTCAGGTTAACGGTGAAGGAGCTGCAGTGAGGAGTTTCATCAAAGCTGCATGCTGGCAGACGCTTTTCTATTCACACTTTTAGTCTGACTTGACAGTTGAGTTATTTTTATGTCATTTCATGTAAATACACTAAGAAGGGGGAGGGTAAGTGCAGTCCTCTGTTTGAATAACAGCCGTCGAGTTACAGCAGCATGATCCCAACTCAATTAATGTCCAACCAAACCGTCGGTGTTTAATTTAACAGCTGATCAAATGTGGTGCAAGTTACCCCGAGCAGTTTTTAACACAAACTGGAGCTTTAATTTGCAGAGACTGAAAGATTTAAAGGGAAGAGGAAAAAAGTGTTATAGCAGGATTTCTAGGGGAAAATGAACACCGGAGAGATCATCTTCAGCAGCTTTCTCTGTGTCATTCGCACAACAGACAGGAACTCTGGAGGGAAATAACATCCATCAGGAGGTGGATGAGGAAGCATTATGTTATGATTCCTTCTTGAAGAGAAACTTTAGATCTTCTTAAGTGAGTTTTTAGTGAAAAACTTCATATCCTATCTGTAGACGGCACTTTAAAAGCCCCATCAGTGGGAAGAAACAAATGAGTTCTTATTAGATGTTAATGTAGACAAATAATGACACATTGCAGTGCATTCTGTGAAAGTGGAAGCTATATATCTCTGTTCTTTATTTCCTCTTGTCTTTTTTATGTTTTAAAGTGTTATATGACATAACTGCTTGCCGTACACATTGCTGTTGCAGCGGATCATCAGGAAGCATTCCAATTCAGCTGATTCTAAACAAACAGGCAGCTGTTCGTGCTGTTTGATGTAGAGAGCTCTCAATACTAACACTCTCTGTTTTTCAAGGTTTAATGTTTTTTGTAATGACATCACTACACTCAGTCAATCACAGGTTCCAATGAAAGATGTGTGTCCTCTGCTCCTGTTGCAGACACAAAGGGTTCAACACCCAGTGTAATATAATAGCTGACATCAGTGAGCAGCAGCGACTGTACGGTCCTGAATTTAAAGTGTTTTTCTACAAAGATAGAGGAGTTAGCTTAATTAAATCAGCATATAAATGTTCAGTGCTAATGCATCTCTAAGTGTGTGTCCCTGTGTGAGTCCAAGTACTTTGTTCTGACCTAGTTTTCCTCACCCATTTAAGATACGTTAGTTAAGTCCACGAACCCTCACTGCTGCTCGAGTACTCCTGCTGAGCTCCTTTAATATTCAAAATACTGAACACAGTTCAATTATTTAGACAGAGATGTCTGGGTTAAGGGATGTAAGCCGTCTCTTAGATACAGCTGCTGTGGAGGCAATATAAATCCACACATCCTTTAATGTGCATAAAAACAGAGATTTGGCCCAAATGTGTTTAATATTTACAGTTTTTCTACATTTTATTGAGCTTTAATATGCTGGCAAATGCAGTTAATATACCTTGTTCTCTTTTCCTAAAGACTTTTATACATGTGGACAGCCAGCAAGTCAAACAGCTGCTCACCAGTCCGAGTGAACTGGGTCATTGTGTCTAATCCCTGTTTAGGAGTCAGTCTTATTTTACTGTAAAGTGAATGCTAACAGGTGGTGGTGCAGAGAGAAAATGATTCCCTGAAAGAACATGGATTACTGAGAGATGATGTTAAATACCAGCCAGGATCCATTAAATGTGCACTTATGTAAAAATGTGTTCTTTATCAGGACTCGAGTGATTTACTGGATCTGGTTCAACTGTAAAAAACGATATGAAGAATAAACAAACAGAAAATAAGAAGGCAGCATCCGTTTATCTAATTAAATTATGATTTTAGATTATTTCGTTCAAATAAATTCTGCATAAATAAAAGAGAAATAAATCAGTTAAATCATTTATTTCCTAGAATTTGTTAGATGTTGTATTTTAGAAGGACCTGATGATGCAAACAGTGATTGCACAGTGAATCTAGAAAGTTAAAACCAGCACAAAACAATAATATCCATCACAAATCCAAAAAATGATCAGATAAATCATCGACTCTGACACTGGTCTCAATCACAGGTTGTCACAATGCTAAATTCAGCTGTTGCATTCATTCTCAGACATTCTTCACAGCGTTCCATATCCATCTTCTGCTCCCCTCTTTTCTTCCTGCTTTCCTCTCTAATTACTCAGAAATTAGGCCTTTATTCAGCAGCGTATCGTTCTCATTACACCTTCACCCTGCAACGAAGCTGAATCAAAGGAAAAGAAGGAGAGAGAAAAATAGCCAGGTTGGTTATCTCCAACAGCACGCTGCAGAAAACCAAATGCAGCCTAGTTTATCAAACACAGCCCCTGTTTGTCTGTTGTGGCTCATGATTTGCAGAAATGCTTTGGTTTTTGCATCAGACTCAAGGATGACAACATTTTTCACTTAGTGTTGCTCCAAGCACTGAAGGAATTAAGGATGAAGGAGATGCCAGAAGGAATTGGGAGAATTAAACAGAAAGCCTCAGAGAACAAAATGAGGGTGATGGGGAATCATGGGAAAACAGGGAATTGGTCTAAAAGAAAGAAAGAAAAAAAACTGCTGATGATAAAAAGAAGAGGGCATTGAGGTCACTTGTTAATGAGAATGAGGGTGTTGCACTAAACGTTTGTCTTCATGAAATGAATGGCTGTAAATTGTCTCCTTGCTCCAAAAGTGTTAATAAATTAAAAGTGTTTCTTTCTCCTAGCAGCTCGTAGAATGCATAAATAGATCAGAAATATCTTGGACATTTCATTTAAATGTATTAAACAGAAATTTTTAATTCCTATAATAATTAGGGATGTACTGATTTAATGAGAGGAAACATGCAAATCATATCCCAAATAAGTTATGAAGATCTACAGATTTAAACATCCAGGTGCATAAATCAACCAGCTGGTCACATGCAAGGTCACATATGTAATAAAACAGGCCTTCTCCATCAAATCTTATCCTGATAGTGAAGGCAACATGCAGCAAAATATAATTTCACTAAATCAGTGTCAGCGTTTCAGAGAGCTGCTGAATATAAGTGAAGCATAGCAAGAACAGGCATGCAGAATGGTTTGCTTCACCTCGACACAAAGGCTGATGAGGTCATCTTGTTTTTGTCTGTTTTAGGATAAAACTGCAATCAACAGCAGTCTTCACCAATAAACCAGCTCTCAGTGTAAACCTTACAGCTCACCACACATTCTAGGAAATCCGACTCCGCTGCAGAAGTTCACCACGTTTACTCTCGTTCAAATGCTAAGTCCTTTCTTGTTGCGTGAAATGTCACAGAATTGAGGACAGACAATTTCACAGAGGTCAAGGCATTTTTAGAAACTAATACATCCAAACACTTCCTCTGACACAAGAGGAAGTCTCTACTCATTACTCTGAAAATGTCAAGAAACCAGAGGATATGCTCACTTGTGTTTCCACACAAACAACACAAAACCTCCAAAGACGTTTTCAGTGCATCATCACAGTGTTTATACGTTACTACAATGGTTATACGTTACTACAGTGGTTATACTTTATTACAGTGGTTATACTTTAAAAGATCACAGATTCACTGTGAAGAAAACATTTACCTTCTCTAGATAAGGCTCACAAACATGCTTGTGGCGTCAACTGCAGACATAGATGTGAAAACTTTATTTTCCAGGGTCTGTCCTGATTCATTCACCACACAGAGACACTCAGAGGCTGACTGATGTCCAGAGGTTGAGAAAGCAGGCAGATCTGAAGTGGATGAATGCGTCCAGCAACAAACTGCAGAGGACACGGTCATGCACTGAGATCTCAGACACATTGAGGGATGGATATATGAGAAAATACCCAAACAATCTCAAAAGGACAATCTGGACCTGTAATAAATGTAAACTGTTTTATTTCGGTGAATTTATGACTTTTTATATGAATGCACTTTTGAATTATATTTCAAGCTAAAAATGTTGAGATACATTGGAAACTGAAGAAATCAAAGTGTTGGATCAGAACTTCTGTAGCAAAGATCGAGCTGAGGATAGAAAATGTTCAATCAGAACCCACCAGGGTGCATGATTTTTCATCTGCAGCCAAACAGTAAAGGCGGGTGATAATGTTTTTGCCTGTGTCTCTGTCTATTGTATTCATTTATCTGTAGTGTGAATATCTCATGAACCTGATGGATTTTAATTAAACAAAATAACTTGTGGAGTAACTAAACATTAGAAACTTGTAGATTTGACACATATTGAGCAAAAATTGGATTTGGCAGCACCTGAGAATCGTTCACATATTATCAGATCCATCTGATCCCATGCAATGTTCTAGACTAGAGAGTTGACCAAACCAACTAAAACACCTTCCTTTTTCAACTTAAGATCTTAAATTGAAGCTCTGCGATATAAAAGCCTGCAGGTGATATGCCTTTTGTAAAGAATTCTGGGTTTCTTAGTACAAGTCCCCAATATTTTTGCTTTTATTCCGTATATAGTTGGTTTAAAAGTCAAGGAAAAGGACTCTCTTATGAATGTGTGCTTGATGACATCTGAGGAAAAACACCAAATGCATAAATCCAGGTTTATTTACTTATAAAAGTTTTACCTGAAAACTGTTGACTTGTGTTTTTTTATGTCAGATTTAGAATAAACAACTAAATTCAGCTGGAAAACGACTTAGTGTAATTCTTCTTCTTAATCTTTTACGTAAAGCAGTAGATCCTTCTGAGATGGCAGTCCTGTATAATGCATGATGTCACAGGGCTGAGGTTTGATATCAGGGTATCAAAGTATCCATTAAAGAGACTGAACCCTTTGCAGCTCAAGATGGGCAGGTGAGCACCTTGACTGTCATGTTGATATTGAATGCATGAGACATGCTTCCCCAGTGTTAAATAGATTAGTGTTTCAGTATTTTTTTTTAAAAGCAGGACTCATTTAATTGCAGCATTGTGCTTACAGTGCACCTTCCAGGAATTTACAGCTTATAATCTTAACAAATGAAAAGGCTATGGCTCATTTCCAGGCATTACATTCTGCTTCTCATTATTGTGTCAAATCTGTGAGCCAGGGAGTAACAAAAAAGCTTCTTTTATAATCCTTCTAATCTGTTTACTGCTCTTTTAAGCAGAAACATGTAAAGAATATTCTTCCTCGCAATGTCTGCCACAGGCTCTTTATAGAAGCGATAATTGCTCTGCTGATAAGCATAATCTCCCTGGAACAACCAAACTGAATGTGGGCATGAAATACATATCTGAGGAATATTTGAGAAGATGGATGCTGGCGTGCAGTTAGTAAAGATTTATTAATTCAAATTTTACCATAAAAACTGATTTATTGCTTTAATAAAAGCACCACACAAACCAAAGCTTTAGCCAGGAAATAAAAGCACAGAGATGGGACGGATGGCTCATTTCAGTCTGGCTAATATGTGCCTAGGAATTAGATTTTTATTTGTTATTACATTTAGTTTGTGTTTTGTGGGGTTCCAGTCCTCAAAGGAAGTGCACTACAGAGGCCCAGACCAGATTAGGAATGTGGCGATATGTTTCACCTGATGAAGAGCAAAGAGAGGATCATCCTCATCCATGTTCAACACCTGCTGAGTGAGCTGGACCCCTTAAGGCCTCATGTATCCAGTGGGTGTATCTAAAATCCTTTCCTAAAAATCCGGATGTATTGTTAGTTTCTGATAACAGTGGATATTATGTGTTTGTGCACCTGAAGGATCACTCTGAAGATGGGATATTCTTGACATACACAAAGCTAAATACCATTAGAATGTCAAATTTTTTAGTAGAATTACAGGCAAAACCAGTTTTCCTGATGTAATGTAAGCTCTTTGTGGCAGACATATTGCTTTAAATAAAGATGCAAGTTCCCCTTGTATAAAAGTAGAAAATAAAATGGAAAATGATTAAAAAAAACCTCATTATAAATCATAGCAGTAATGTTTGAAAACAACTAGCTAAGGAAGTGAGGTGTTTTTAGCAAGGAAAGTAGAAAAAAGTATACTATCTTGTGACTTTTTGATCTTTGATTTCTGCTTGTAAAGTTGTAATGTCAGGAAATGGCCACAAGAGGGCGAGTGCTTCTGCTGAAAAAACTCGCCCTCTTGTGGCGGTTTCCTGACATTACAACTTTATTAGTTTACTGCACGCTCTGTTGTACAAATAACACAGATAATCAAAGAATGTAATTAAATAAAATATATAATAATTGACTCCAATATTATACCACCTCATATTCAATTTAATACACACTAAATCATCTTAAACTTGAAAAGATCTTCTTTTTAAACGAAGAAACAAGTTCCCCCTGTATAAAAAAATTAAATAAAATATATAAATTAGTTCATAAACTAGGTTAGAAAGTGAAGTGTATTTAGCAAAAATGGTACAAAGCTTTGAACTATGCAGTTGAAAAGATCTTTAAGTTTAAATTCTCCATCACAGGATGAAATTTTGTGACAGGATGAGACATTTTTTTTGGAGGATACAAATCATATTTGATGCACAAACCAACATTGTGATCAGGTGTCCTGTAACACAAGATTAATTCTTCTAATGAAAAACATGGCTTGGAACAGACTAGCTGGCACAATGTGGGGCTTGAATTCATAAAATTTAAGTCCGTACAACTCCATCATTCTGTCGTCCCAGCATCATACTGTTAGTGACTCAATTCAGACTTGTCTATTTTCTGTATGAACTAGAATTTCTCAGTTTTCTTCTAAGTTCTTCTAAGATCCCTGCACAGCAGCACAGCTAGCTAATAAAGTGAGATGTATTCAGCAAGGATGGTAGTACAAAGCAGTGAACTATCTTGTGACTTCTTGGTCTTTGGTTTGTGTTTCTGATGACAAATACCCGCCCTCTTGTGGTGGTTTTGTGACATTACAACATGCAGATTTTACAGTGCTTTCAGTTGAAAAACCTTGGTACCTATCTCCCTCTTGTGGCAATAAGGTGAATCTACAACAAACATTATACACAGCGCTTCTAGTTTAAAAACCTTAAAGAACACAAATTCTCTGATCTAAACAATTATTTAAACATAATTAGGATATGTTAAAAAACTGCCATTTCTAAAGAAGCTCATTATAAATAAAGACCATATTGTTTGAAAACAGCTAGCTAATGAAGTGAAGTGTATTCAACAAGGATGGTAAGCACGTCGGTCTGCTGGGCTGCATGTATAATTTGTGGGGATGCAGCGCTATTTCTGCATCCTTGCATTGAATTCTTGGTGGGGACAATTCAGTGATAGCTGGGTATTGGTGGGGACACGTCACCTCCGTCCATGCCAAATCTGCACCTACTTACTGTAGTTATGTAATTAAACTCATGCGTAATGTCTCAGCGTTCTATGACACACTCATGCATTAAGTGGGAGTGATATGCAAGTAGCAATCTAAAAGCTGTAATATATTAAAAATATGAGTTTAAAACATACAGCAGCTACTTGTTGAGTTTACAATGATCTGCTTTGTAGGTGGTGGAGGTGGATGAGAGGAAGATGCGGTCCGAACATCATAGACTTCACTACCAAGTCATTTAGACCATCGCCATCTTTTTTATGTACAAAGGCTTGTTTAAATCTATATGTTGTCTTATTTCTCTCATTCTTCTGATTTTTATCTTGTGCTGCTGTAACATAAATGTTGGGGATCAATAAAGTCCCATCTTATCTTTTTCTTCTCAATATTTAACTTTCACTATCATATCAATCTTCTGTCCACATGTGAAAACCCTTCTGTCTGTGCCGATGGAGCAAAAATAAAACTTCAGTATTATCAAACCAGTCCCCGAGCAATAGGTAGTGTCAGACAATCCAATGGAAACCCAGAAAAAAAAAACATTCACACAAAGAAATGGGCTCATATGAGGGGGAAAAGCCCAAAGAGAGATGTTCATAGAGTACCGGGTCAATTAAGTGAAGTCAGGCCATTGTTGAAGGAGATGGAGAAGAGATGAATTGGTTTATTGTGAAGAGTCCTTCTGTGACCCCACAGGATCTCTCTTTGTTGTTTAAGTGTCCAACACACCGACAGCAGTAGCATTAAACCCCTGGGAACAGCCAACAAACGCTCTACACCTCTAACTTTGGACAATTGTTTTCTTTGACGCTAAATGTTCTAAGTTCAAATATTATTTATTTGCAATAAACTGAAATAGTTTGAGTTGTTTCTATCATTTATCATTTAAAGACTCCAACTTTTGTCCCTCACCAGGATGTTTTGTCCACCCTGAGCAGCAGACAGACCTCTGAGAGCAGAAACACTTAAACTACTCACAGTTTGCTACAAATAATCAGGAACCGGTCATCATATCACAGAGATTATTCAAAGTGAAGAGACACACTCACACGACTATTTGGTTTCACTGAATTGCTTTGAATTCATGTCTGGTGGTTGAATGAAACAAGATTACCTGTAACTAGAAAGCAGTCCTTTGATCAGGGATTTATTTTGAGCAGAACAGCTATTTTCTAAAAAACACAGTTCCTCACTTTGCAGTGTTGCATTTGATTGTCATAATTTTTTTTGCACACATACAGCATTAAATTGCACCATCTGATGAAAATATACCAGTCATATAATCTGTTTAAAGTGACAGTTGAGCTTTATTATATATATATTTTTAGTTTTGATCAGTCTCACTGGTTCCCTTAACAGTCGGGTTTTCTTTACTCCTCTTGGTCTTGTCCATACAATATCAAACATAATTCTGAAAAAAATATAAAAATTAGGAGGAAATCTGTCAAACTAGTACTCAGAATTCATGCAACAAAACATATTTGTGACTCATGTATTTAAAACATTCAAGATAAACATAAATCCTGTAAAAATCTGCCCTTTTCATCAAATCCTGCAACACATTAGACTTATTTGTCCATGTTTCAGCCTGGATGCTTACTGTGTGTTGCATCACCTCTTCCTGTCAACGCTCAATGATTTGTTAAAAATGTAATGTTCTTATCGAGATGGTGCTGCTCCAAAACCTGAAGGGGTAAGTGATATATTCTGTCGGTATGTTGTTTAGCCCTAATGCTCCAGACATTGCACTAATGCCTCTATCTCTATCATAATACATCATGCTTTTGAACTGAGTCCTGTTTTGATTCAATGTTTTCCACCTCAATCTGTCTTTTAGAAGCATAAATGGGAAGAAAAAGCAGGATTTTTCTTCTTTTTTTCAGGGATTTATTCAACCTATTCATTCCTGTGATTTAAGAAATGTTTTTGTTTGTTTGTTAAGTTCTTTTTTTTTTTTAAAAATTAAGTGAACATTTTGAGTAGTGGCTCATATGGACGATGTGTAATGATCCCAATACTATTTGGTAAGTTTATTATTAATTACACAAGGAATTGATAAATGGAAATACCTGATTGCACATATAATAACATCCTTTTTATTAAATGTTAGACTTGTAAGAGCTTCCCTCCTCTTTTGTGCAATAAATTCATGATAATCTTCCAAGCACTGCATATAGAGGAACTTGAAGTCCTTCTCTACATTATCTTTATGTCAGTCTTTTAGCCCACAGGGTGGAAAAAAATTCACATAAAATATTTGTCAGTCAGTAATGGGGACAAGTGGAAGGACAAGCAGAAAAGGCAACTGGCAGCCCTGATTTATATGACACGGCGTGATTTGAATTCCATGCGAGTAACAAGCCGACAAAGCAGAAAAACAAACGGAGGCGGTCGGCTGATGTAGAAAATAAAATCTTATCACGCAGAACTCGCCCATCTCCCCCCGCTGAGCTCATGGAGTCTGTTCTTCTATGGACTTGAGCTGATGGAGGCTGACCTCATGTGTTCAATACCCACCGCTGAAGGACTTCTCAGAAATGAGTCTGATAGCGTTTTATCACAGATAACAGAGCTGCTGAAGTCTGGGACCTGACCTGTTAAGCTCATCTGAAATGGATTTCTGTGGAAATGTTATGAACAATTAACACTGAACTCAGTGTAGATGGCTCCTGGATGACTTCAGTTAGAGGAAACATTAGTTTTAACCAGATGGAGGAGCTAACGGTGCATCACAGAAGGAAACAAGTCAATTTCAAAATGTTTCAAATGAAGAAATCACTGCGTTTTATTTACTTTACAACATATTCAGTTAAGAATTAGATGCTTATTCCATCAAAAATATCCTAACAAATGTTACATGCTAACCTATAGAGGTACTACAGTTAGCTAGCTTTATAGCTAATTTATGCTGCAAATTTAAATATTAGGTCAATTTTCTCCACAACAGGTAAGATATTTCAGACGTAAGATTATGAGACACTGGAGTGTCACTGTGCTGTCTAATCCGATCAGATAATCTAATCTGAGCTCCATTTACTAAACATCCTTTGTGGTTTAACTAATGATGCTAATGCTTTAGATACACTCTTTAGTTGTTATGCTAATTTGTGTTAATGGAATTTAATTCAACAAACACCAAGTAAACATGATTAATTGGCATTAGGGCTATGGTGATATCGAATGCTGAGCATTTATTTCCCAGACCAGCCGTTCATTGAGTTTCTCCTTTATCTCATGAAGTCATTCAAGGTCGTTTACTGGAGAGATCGGTGGTTCCTTTTCACCAGCTGAAACCAGTGTAATTATCTAAAGCTGCGCTGGTAAATGGTATAATTAGAGTGAAATAATGATAACCTTTTGACCTCGTGAGAGGTTTGATAAGATCTCTATCTCTCTGTTATATGCATGAACAGAAAAGAAAAAGTATCATAATAGGAAGTCATAATCATTGGCTCAGGCCATCAGACTCTCTCTGGTGCTCAGCACTTTGCGTTATTGGAGTCTTTTGTCAGAGCTTTCTGTGAAATATCTGTTATCCGTGACACCGTCGTACTAAGAGCTTTAATGTGATGCGGTTATATTTCTACGGTGGCCCCTAGAGACAAAACACATGCAAAAACCCAAAACACATGCAAATCAGAAAACATGCAAAACTCAAAGCACATGCAAATCAGAAAGCATGCAAAAACTGAAAACACATGCAAACCAGAAAGCATGCAAAAACTGAAAACACATGCAAACCAGAAAGCATGCAAAAACTGAAAACACATGCAAACCAGAAAGCATGCAAAAACAGAAAACACATGCAAACCAGAAAGCATGCAAAAACAGAAAACACATGCAAACCAGAAAGCATGCGAAAACCCAAAACACAACGGAAGTGCTCCAGGACGCTAGAGGGCAGCGCAGAGCTCGATTTACAAGATAAACAGGAAGTAATTTAATCAAACGTCCTTTTTTCTTTTTCCTTTTCCTTGACATGTTCACTTTTCACCTTCTGTCTGGGGCATCCAGGGGGTTTCAGAAATCAATGAAAATGTATGGGTTTTACCATTTTTCACTGGAAATCAGAGGTTGCGCTAGACTTTTTTCTTTTCCGTCATTTGACTGACAGGGTTTTAAAAATCCGATCATAATCTGTTTTTAACCGTCACTTATTAATTTTAAAAATTATAATAATTACTATTACAGTAGCATTATTTCATTACTTTTAAATATTATTGCATGTTTGTTAATCTTTTCATCCTCCACTGATGTCACGGTTTGGAGAACCTGTTTAAAAGCTGCAGATCGCTCGGTTTCATTTACTTGATTGATCTAACACCGGGCCCATTTAGCCCATAAATTCATAGGATTAGACTCTAAATTAGTCGATCAGCCAGTCATCATATAAACATTTCTAAAAACTCTCCATTCGGAGTCGAGCGCTGCGCAGCATCAGGTGAGGTGCAGCTCTGTGCAGATCAGGTCTGACACCTGATGCGCTCTGGCGGACCATTTCCTGTGGTTCTTCTGCTGCAGAGCGCAGGACGTGTGGATCACAGGTCTGCGCTCTGCAGAACCTCAGTCTGCTGGGCTACAGTGGTGGAGATGCAGCGCTATTTCTGCATCCTTGGTTCCAATTATTAGTGGGGACAATTAAGTGATAGCCAATGATGGTCTGATGGACGGGATGGCGCGCGCGCGCGCGCACACCTGTCAGAATGACCGGTGCCCATCAAATACGGAAAATTTCCAGTTAACGCGACCTCTGCTGGAAATAGACATGTACTTAAAGTAACTGGTGCGAATGAAGCAGTCCGTTTTGATTGTGACGTCCTTCTCATAGACAGAACAAACAACAGTTCACAGTATTTCCTTTGCAATATAACTTTAACACTACATCAAATGATTTTTGTGCTGATTACTTTCAGTTGGAGGTGGTGTGGTGGCTGTGTCTCTGGTTTGTGCTGTTGGGGGTTGTAAGTTCAAATCCAGCTCCTGTTGAGCTGTTAAATTAATTTGTTTAACCTGTTTGACTTTTGAAAGCCTATAAGGTTGTTACATAACTATTATTCAAAACTACACAGATACTACATACATTAAAAAGGTTTAAGTCTTCTTTCATTAAACAGTATCAAAATGTTTCACGACTGAGCCAAATGTCCTCTTTTTCAAAAATCTAATTATGGTCATCCTACACTCTGTACCTTTGTCTTCTTCTACTATTTTATTTGACGTTTTGACAAATTAAGAGCTCTATTTTAGCCAGTTGTGTCAGCCAGAGTGGTCAACTCCAAATTTTAAAGTACCGGTAACTTCCTGTTTATCTTGCAAATCGAGCTCTGCACTGCCCCCTAGCGTCCTGGAGCACTTCCGTTGTGTTTTGGGTTTTTGCATGCTTTCTGGCTTGCATGTGTTTTCAGTTTTTGCATGCTTTTTGGTTTGCATGTGTTTTCAGTTTTTGCATGCTTTCTGGTTTGCATGTGTTTTTAGTTTTTGCATGCTTTCTGGTTTGCATGTGTTTTTAGTTTTTGCATGCTTTCTGGTTTGCATGTGTTTTCTGTTTTTGCATGCTTTCTGGTTTGCATGTGTTTTCTGTATTTGCATGCTTTCTGGTTTGCATTTGTTTTTAGTTTTTGCATGCTTTCTGGTTTGCATGTGTTTTCAGTTTTTGCATGCTTTCTGGTTTGCATGTGTTTTCAGTTTTTGCATGCTTTCTGGTTTGCATGTGTTTTCTGTTTTTGCATGCTTTCTGGTTTGCATGTGTTTTCAGTTTTGGAATGCTTTTTGTTTTGCATGTGCTTTGGGTTTTGCATGTTTTCTGATTTGCATGTGTTTTGGGTTTTGCATGTGTTTTTGTTATTTTGCATGTGTTTTCTGTTTTGCATGTGTTTTGTCTCTAGGGGCCACCGTATATTTCTGATTGTAAAATGTTTCTTTGTTATCGCATGAAAAAAGAAGAAAAAAATATATACAGAAAGATAGTGACTTCTCTGAGGTGCTAATTACAAGAAAAATCTGAAAAACTTCACCCAAAAAGTTTTTGCAGCACGCTCCAGCTCCTCGTGAAAAAAGTTTTTAATTTACAGAAATTTCAGCCATCTGCCTTTTTAAGATCAACAAACAATTGTAACGTCTCATAGCTGCACACCTGGTGGTGATTAAGTTCATTATTCACCTCCACTGGGGTGGAAAACCATCTGAAAAAGAAAAAAGGTGTTTCAATAATTTATGTTCTTATTTAAAGAGTTGTAAAAACATACACTTATTTAAAATGATTATTTACAATTTTTTGCTAATTATGCAAATAATCATGATACAAACCTTTACACCCAACTTACGTAGAATTTTCTGCTCCTTTCTGCTCACTTAGCTCCACTTCAGCCACTCAGCTCATTGTGCCCTCAGCACGCTTCATCACTATGGGACACAAAGCCCCCCCCACGCCAGTCCAAACTGAACACCCGTCTTGTTGAAGCTTAACAGTCCCTCCAGGATGTTGCCATGTTTTTTGTGATTATTGAGGCCTATAATGTCTGATTTTGTGCCACCTTTTTCAAAAAGTTGCAGTCAAATGAGCAAATTTTTAGATTAGAGATGCTTTAAAAATCAAAGTCCTTACTTTGTAACAGGCTAACTAGTTAGCTTTTCAATGTTTTTCCAAACTGAGGTTGTTCACAGAGCTATCGCTAATAAGAATCATATTAATTGTCCATAATCCTTTCACAGAAAAACATTTTTAAAAGATCCAAACTCTTTCACTTCTCATCTCCATCATTTCCAATGAACTTGAGACTTTTCCTCTTGTGAACACAATCGACTTCTCCACTAGAGATATCTGGCCTCAGAACTCAGATTTGGATATTCATTTTTCATAAAATGTTGATGTTTTCCTTTGGTAAAGTAACAGAAGCAAAGAGTTCGGTTTGGTACTTCAACTCCCCAGAAATACTTATAAAACTTTATTTCAGCAGGCAGTCCTTTAGCTCTGCCAAACATTTTAACATAAGCCTGAAAAGCTACTTTTGGCTTTTCAGCCTAGAAAAATAGACATTTTATTCAGGAATGTTTTTTTTAGGTACTGATTTAAGGAAAAGCAAACACTCACTGATACAAACACTTGTCTGTTTCTGACAACTTTCTCAGAGTTTTCTACTTTTGTTTCCCTGAACCTCGAGGCCCCTCAGAGACACGGAGTGCTGCGTTCTTTATGTCACTAAAACATGTGGGTGTGATAATTACACGCTGCCAGACAACAAGTCCATGTTTAGTCTGTAACTAAACATGGACAGCAGTTTAAATTGCCTGTTACTTTCCTGCTGTTTCCTGTTGACGATGCATAATAATCACCTTCAAAGACGCCCACCTAATCTCGTTCCTCACTTTTTCTCGTCCTCCTAATCTGACGAGTTTGTCTGTTTCTCCTCTTGCTCAGTAATTACCACTTTCCAGGAGATGTTGGAGGAGAAAAAAAGCTGTGCTTATTTTCACACCAGTGATGAAGAGGCATACGGCCAAGCCGGCAAACAGGAACGGAGAAAACACGGTGCTTCAACTCTGATTTTGTAATACTCAAAATGGAAAGTTGATATTAATCTTGTCCTTCATTTGCATCAATATTGACTTAATTTGCTCCTTGTTTGCATTTTATTTTAATCATCTTGACGTTATTGATAAAAGATGAGACTTCATCAACTTTTGAAACGTGCAGGAACTAAACAACTAAACATTTCTGTCCTTCTCTCACATAAAAGATCAAAAACAACAAGACAAAGAAATAAAAATGGGACAAATAATCAAACAGATCACTCTGCTGCGTTAAAAGCACCTCAGTATGTTTGAGTCCTATATGTCTTCTGACTTGTTTAGATTTTAAATGAAGTTTCCAGGTCAGTTTAGACACAGTCAGCTGTTTTTGTGTTAATGCAGGTTTTTGGTCCTTGAATCTAAACTGGTTGAAGACTTGACAGAAAAACAAACTTTGAATATTTAATCATAAAAGACCAGACCTAAGAAGCATTTTCCTACACGGTGAACAGATTTTCCACATTTTAATATCAAAAATGCAAAAGAATGTTCAGAAGTTGTCAACAATCTTTGGAGAGAATCAGGATGCCCAAAGGTTTTTAAATAGTTTAACTGTTTTGCAGAATAAGAATGCAATATGAAGATATTTTTCTTTATTAAACAACATTCTCATTTTTGAGAGATTTGAATGCATTTTGAATGCATTTTACAAATAAATTCTTTCTCATTTACAGCAAAACTGTAAAATATTTTCCAGCTTTTGGAGCAATGCATTATGGTCTGTATGAACTCATGTGGCTACATCTAAATGTGGGTTGGCAAATTAATTATTTGCCCCCCAGAGTGTGAACACTGGAGGGTTAGAGATTAAAATTCCTGGTAATTTTCTTTCCGTGTGCTGTGTCAGATTCCTGAAGGCCAGATGCTTCCTGGTGGTCTATTCTTTACATCGTCAGTAGATTTTTATCAGTCCTGCTGCTCCAGGACATAGTTGAGATAACTGGAACAAACCAGTATAAGACCAGTCAAAGCCCAGACTGCACAGTAAAATAAATGACCAGAGTATTGCAGTGTGTTGCTTCCTCCAGTTCAGTTATTTGGGGGGATTTCAATCAAATCAAATTGAACATAATTAAAGATTACATGCTGTGCAGCTATCTGACGTCCATGGAATTTAAATGAGATCTACTTTATTTCTGATTCAGACGCAGTTTCAGTAACTTGTCCTCTGTTTTGGACGTTGATGTAAAAACATTCCAGACACACATTCTCAATAAGACTCATACAGCTTTAAGTCTGACACAGAGACTCCCGGATTCTTAAAAACAAGAAGGGATTAAGGAGCTGAAGAGGGTGTATTCTGGTCAGGCTGAGTGGGTGAAATGAAAATCGTATTTAAACGATTCTGGCTCATCATATCATGATGCAGCCGTTATTTAAGTGACCTGGAGGGAATAAGGTTCAGATTTATCAAAAGAGACAAATTCCTGATGAGGTGTTTGTAATCGAGTCATGTGTTTGGATCTACAGCTCATTAAAATGAGTTTAAAAGACATTTTAGCTAATTATAGTCTTGAAATGATCGATTCTTGTGAATTTTTAAAAGTCTTCATGCATGTCTACTCACATCGTTTTAGATGTACCAGATATGAAGAAGCTGAAGCTTATAACAAAAAACAAAACAAAACAAGAAACAGGAATGACATTTAGATTGTAAAATAAGGTTTTTGCACACAAAAACACAGAATTTTAACCAAAATGAATGAAAATAACAAAACAGGAAGCAGAGGGTGATGAACAGAAACGTAGCAAAAACCTGGTCAGGCAGCTAAGTCAATTCATTTCTTTATTTAAAAACAATATTTATGCATTTCCAAAAATAATAATTATTATGACATCAAGAGAGATATCTGCTTCAGCTCTGCGCTCCACAGCACCGCCACTGAAGAAGACCACTTTGTGACAGGAATGGTAGAAGAAGAAGAGTCATGATAAAATTGCAAAGTTTCTGTTTTGCTTTTGTTTTCTTAGTTTATAACATCTACAATGTTTGTACCTTCTTGGCTTTTGTTCAGTAGTATTGATTGTAGGCCTTATGACAAGTTTAAAAGACCCTTCTCTTTTATTATAATGAGACAAATCAAAGTTTAGAGGAACTGCAGAGCTAAAAGGAATTTGGACTAATGATTTTATTGGTCTAAAATAACTTAAAGATCATAAAACACAAAACTAGAATGAGCTTAACTTCAAAAAAACACAATATTTCTTTTGACTTTACATGTTCACAGATAGAAACAATAAAAAAATTGAAGCCTCATCTCCAGACCTTATAGCAAATATCCGTTTTGTTACATTGTGTAATGCAGCTTTATGCTGCTGCTTTATCTTATTAAGATTTTCAGAACAGGATTCAAAGCTGTATTTGAAAGTTAGTCATAAAATCTATAATATTTTACATTTAAAAGCATATTCTGATACATGTAAGAAGAAAAACACAGTTTGACACAAACTAAACTGGAATCCAGATGTGTGAAATCACAGATGTGTTCCAACTTTATGAAACTTTTCTAATGTTTCAATGGGAGGTAGAAATAGATGCGGGGTGTGAACTTGTTGCTGTCAGCAGTTTTACTGTTCTTGATCATTTTTAAGGCGTTAAGAAAATTCACAAGTGGTTCATATTTAACAAGTCACAACGCTGTTCTGCACACAAAGGGAAACACCTCTTCAGTGTCATTATCATAAATACATTTCCTGTTAAATGATCAGGTTTGGTTCATCAGAAAGAAAAATTCATTACAAATTTGAGTACTGGCGTTTTTGTGAATGTAATTCAGAATACTTAAAAATCTGAGAATGAAATGGATCAAGAAGAAAAGCAAAAAGCAAAAAAAAAAAAAAAACCACATGTCCTCACACCGCAATGAGGACAAAACACCAAAGGATGAGCAGGTAGAAAAAAGACAAGTCACTCATGTTGAGAGCAACTTTCATTCAACACGTCTATTAAACACCTGATACAAGAAATAACCAAAAACGCTGAGAGATTTATGATGAGTCCACATTTTTATTACAAATATATACTTTCTGACATCTCCCCTCTGAGTTTAACTAATGGGGTGATTAAGCAGTCATATGAGCGGTGCTGGGAGTTGAAACCATGTGCTAATCTGTGAACTGTATTCTGCTTTAAACATGACACGACATTCAGAATATTTTGCTCGTCGTGTGTAAGCTAAAACCTCTCAATCCACCATTAATGAGAAGTCTCTCCACTCTGGATGCAAAGTTGCTGACACAAAGCTTCAGAGGGATACATGGCTTATGAATGTGTGACTAATAGAAATAGAGGGATAATCCTTCTCACTGCTTGGGTCTGCAGCTGAGTGGCTTTGGAAAAGAGGAGCTGATACACTGCGTTTCATCCTTCTAAAAAACTAGAAACATATGATGAGGGGAAGGAGGATGAAAGAAGTATTTAAAAAAAGAGAATATATGGAAAAAATGCAGATAAATTGTGCTGTGGTGGAAACATGTAAAGAAAGAGATCATGTCTAAGTGGGAAATTCAACAGTGAAAACACACTGACTTTATGAAATATAATAAAATACTAATATTATCCATCTACTGCCTGAAATTCCAGGGTACATCCATTTTCTCCCATACAGTTTATTACTATTTGGGGCTAATCTAGTCAAAAACAAAATGTCATGGTTT
Source organism: Callopanchax toddi (assembly GCA_006937965.1). Lineage (NCBI taxonomy): Eukaryota > Metazoa > Chordata > Actinopteri > Cyprinodontiformes > Nothobranchiidae > Callopanchax > Callopanchax toddi. The sequence goes on from SSNR01000015.1 coordinate 2,428,672, forward strand.
TTATTTGCAACAAGACCTGAATAAAACTGATTCACATGCAGCCAATTTTAGGTTAGAGAACATTGCTCACTGGGGTAAAAGGAAAACTCATCTGACATGTTTTACAGCATTTAAAGGGCAATCTCTTGTTAAGTAGCTCTGTGTTAGCTAAAAATGTGTTTTCTTTCTTTACAGAAGAGTTTCTGATACTATTCTGCCTCGGCTTACTTTACTGTCTCTTTCATTTCTTTAGTTTAGGAGTTTACCTTGATGAATTACTCTAAAACTGACTAATCTGAGCCACAGAAAAAAAAAAAACAAGCAAACAACAATTAAGGTTCCCTGAGGGCCTGATTAAAATTCATGCTGACATTAATCTAGAAGGTGAGGAAAGCCACATTATGTCTGGATCTTTAACAACGCTGACATTTAGCTAAACGTGTGAAACTTGACTGGAAAAACATCTTCATTACACAAACATGTAGATCATTTCAGCATGCACAAATGTGTCACAAATTCAGTTTCTGGTTAATTTAAAAGAAAATAGTGCTTAAAACACAAGTAGTGCTGGACGTAACCGGGTTTTAAAGATGTGCACATCGATGCTACTGCATGTAAAAACAAGTCTCTAATGAAGGAAGCAGCTTTCATCATCCTCAGATTAGCAGCTTTTATCTTGATGCTGTAGGCTGGTTAGTAGTTGTTGATTTTTTTTACTACAGCGTGTATAAAAAGATCTGTTCTTACGTTTTAAAAACACACATTAAGCATCACCAGTAGCAGTAACTCTCACTTCTATTCTCTCACATGTGGACGGTGCAACACTCAGCAGAAACCTCAACACTGAACAACTATAACAGAATAAAAGATGCGGCTCTTTTTCCATATTTACCAATACAAATGCTATTAGAACTAACGCTTTTACAGAGAATTACAAAAAAAAAAAAAAAATCTAAACTCACTTGTTCTTCCTGTTCATGTGCAAGCTAGCATTATTATTACAGAGCTAGCTGCTATGAAAAACAGTTGAACAATCCCATGAGCCCTGGGATAAAAAAATGAAGCAATGATTCATGGGAATATTTTCCCTGTTTCTTTTTATTTTACCATATTGTGAGTCTAAGTTTGTTATTTAGTTTGTAACATTATTGTAGCTCAGAACAGTCCCCTATATTTGTTTGTTCTGTTTGTTGTTGTGGTTACACTGTATGACTGAACACAGAAACTGCATGTCTTTTTGTGAATCATGACATGTTTGCATGTCTGACAGTTTTTCTGCAGCCGCAGGAGAAGACGTAAACTCTGAGCTACATGGTCAGATTGTGAAAAATCACTGGACTCTGATCCTGCTGCAGTGACAACAGCTGCACCAGAATCAGCCTGACTCAGTGCAACAACTCCTTGTGAACAAAACACATCTGAGTAGCATATTATATAAGTTAACAACAATTATTACTCCTTTATGCAAAAACCACTGAAGCATTTCGTTAATGTAATCTGCATTAAACTGACATTTTCCATTTCAGCTTCTTGATTGGTAAATAAATATCCAGAATATAAATTCCAGTCACTTAAGCGTGAATGACTCTGATAAATAATGAGTATTTAAACAGGGAAAAGGGACAAATCAAACCAGTAAACAGAGGGAAGTCTTTTTGGGATCCTGGCCATACATAATAAAAAAAATCAGCTCACTTCTTTCTGATGTGAACCTAAAACTGTAAATTTGTAAGTAATTCAGACCAAATGTCAAAACAGGATAACATCAGCGCAAATCTGACATTTGATTTAACCTTCTAGTAGAGATGAACACCAGATAGCAGCCTTTGTTGGTTTTCTGACCGCCACGAGGAAAATCTGTCAATAATTTAAATCTTTTGAAATCTTTATTCTCTTTATTTTTAGAGGAAACACAGCGACACCTGCTGGATGTTTATGTTTGTACAGGGCTGAAGGTATTTAGCCATCATTAGAAAGACTTTCTAGAGTTAAATCTATTCCAAGTATAAGTAAATAGATTAGTATTGATTGATTTATTGACAGTCTTTCCTTTTTCGCAGATCAAATCAGAGGTCCTCTGAGCGACTATTGACTAGTCGACTTCAGATTGATAATCTTTTGAAAGACAATCAGTTTATTTTTGAAGTTAAAAACTAATTATCTAAAAACACACCAATAAGCTCAGGGGTATGTAGTGAATATTCCCTTAGTGGATTGTCTTTTGCACAAATAATCTCAACATTTGCTTTCCAACAAAGTAATAAAAGGTCACAGAAATCTCTTACTGCAGAACTATTTACTGAGAAAACATTTAAAATGTTCTCAGTCCGTTTGGTATGCAATGATAATACCTGTGGTGTTCTTTAGATTGTATTTTAAGTCACCTCTACTACATACTGTCTCATTTTTAGATTCCTTTGGTCTGTGTTCAACAGACACCTTCATAATTCTCACCACAAGAGGGAGCGCTTGAACAAATTAATTCAGGCTGCAGCAGATCCAAAATGTAAATAAAAAATTTCACACAGCATTACTTTTCTCAACAGGTTCTATAGTTTTCAAATAAAAAATGTTTGTCATGAAGGCAACATTTAAAGATTTCCTTTGTTAATTCGCAAAATCACTGTAGATCTATCATAATAGCAACAGTTACAGGCAACGACACACGAACACTAAGATGCTACAAAGCAAAACTAAACTATACTTTTGGTTATCGTTGAGAAAATCACAGAACTCAGTCACAGGTTTTAACTGGTGTATTTAAAAACTTTTCAACATGAGGGAGAATAAAACTGCTGGAAAAAGATGTGAGTTAGTACATTGTAAAGTTTTACTGTTATTTTTTATTGGATGTTTCTCATGAGATAACTGCACACAATGAGGCAATTTATAAATAATAACACTAATAATAAAAGCCTTATTGTGGCGGGGGAAACATTTTTGTGAAGTTATGATTATCAGGAAACGATCTGAACACTTAATGGAACATTGATCTTGAGAAACACCTAAGGGTTGAAACATTGATTATTTAATAAGGAGGAAAAAAAGGAAGCTGGAGTATGTGAATACTGAGAAGGGATAATAAAAAACTAATTTATAACTCACAAAGAGCCTGGGGACTGGCATTAAGAAGTTCTGGTAGAAACGTTTACAGCTCTCAGGACAACAGAGCTGTTGTAAAGTGTGTGATTTCTTTCACTCTTAAACTTAGATCATCTTATGTTGCAAAATATATTCATACACACCTTATACGGTTTGAAGTGACAGATATTCACAAAACAGGTTATCCCATTTGAAACAGAGTCACAACATTAAGTGCATCCATCATAATGGAGACAGCTAGAATTTCCTTGTTGTGTCAGAGACTCTGAGCAACACAAAGAGACCGAACTGGCCTTCTGTTGGCAGCAGCTGTGAAGAGGAACATGAGGCCCGTCTCTGTCTCTGTGTCCGTTTGATTCACAGTCCATCTCTGTCTCATCTCTGTAAGCAATCTGATATCCTGCCTCCGTGCATTTAGCTCATAACGCTAATGCAAGATGATGACAGATAGAACGAGGCAGAAAGACATTTCCACAGAGGTTTGCTGATAATAAAAGGAGGCCTCTGAATAAAACATGATGTGACAAGAGAGTATAATTCGTACATGATCTGTTTTCATCATCTGCACGGCTTTCGTCAATATGATTTACCCATTTTTCGCTTCCTTTCCTGTCTTTCTGGGTTTCTTCCTTAGCATTGCTTTCATGTCTGATTATCTTCGATTTGCAAAGTTTGTATATTTATTTAACTGAAATCTTTGTACTGCAATGACTTTATAACTGCAGTCGAGAAAGGTTTGAATTCAAATTACAGCAAATGTGTAAACAATTTTAGCTCTGGCTGCAAACAGGCTTTTAATCATGAGTGTGGTCACTTCTACTGTAATACATCATAAGTTATGAGGTGTTTTTTTTATTCTAAGTGAAGCAGTTCTGTGGTTTCCTGCCACCATGTAGCAGTTCCCCACTTGACTTGTTTATATGAAGATGTATTTACAGCTTGGGTAGGATGGAGAGGCTGGCTGGGTTTGTATCTATAGCAACATGAACCATTTTGAAATATGTTAAAACCTGTTAAAAACGTGAATAAACTACATCAGCATCAAGTTGATGTGGTTAAATAAAACAAGAAAATAAACATCAGCAAAGATGTTTTACCTTTAAAAAGCAGGTCAAGACTTTAAGTATGGGGTGAAGATCGTAAAGTAATGCAGGAACAAATAGCTGACATATTTAACACCTTTTAGCTTCAAATTAATATTTTAGAAAATATGAAAATGTACAAATGCAAACTTACATTACAATATTTTAGGATAAAAAGGTAAATACACAGATTTGTATCTAATTGAAAGACATACAGTTATATTTAAATATAATATTAAAAAATAGTCTAATCTATGTGTATATAAACGTAAATCTAAATATTTATATTAAAACCCAAATGTATGCATAAATCTAATTTTTTAGAGTAAAATCATAGGTCTAAATCTAAATACTTGAAGTAAATCTAAATATATACAGTTTAATCTAAATCATAACAAACAACTAAATAGGTTGTGGTAAAGCTAATTATTTTAAGCAAATTTAAAAATATAAAGTCAATTACTTTGACAAACTATTTCAAATACAACACTGAATTTGCATGTTAGCTAAATATTTAGTTTGAAATAGTCGCCTTCACATCTCATTTTAACATTTAGATGTAATTATATATATTTGGGTTTGATTCTAAATATTTTTAACCTTATTTGGATTTATGTTAAAATATTTACACATTATTGGAATTTCCTAAATAAATGTAAAATATAGAAAAACAAGTCACATCACGTTTTTGAGGAACAAAATGTAGCTTTTCTTTCCCAGTTCATTACGTCACAATCAGCTCTCCATATTCTAACGTTTCATTCTTATTACATTTTTATTCAGCCTAATTTCTCTAAATCAGTCAACTTGACACCTAATTCCAAAGCAAACAGAAACAGAATGAGGAGAAATGTTGTTGCTACATGCCCAAACAAAATGTGTTTTGGTGTAAAATGGAAATAATCAAATACTTTCCATTCTGGCTCATTGGAAGTCATTACTTTCTTGTTTGTGAGGACATGGTAAAGACTAATCCTTAAGTCGGATAATTAGCCAGTGGCAAACAGCGTTACCATTTTTGACACATGACCTTTTCTTTAATGGTCCAACTGTCAGTGTGACATAAAATATGAAGTGTTTGATCATAAAACTGAGCCAAACCGCAGGCTTTGAAGGGTAATCCAGGTCTCCTGCATGAAATGGGATAGGGTTTTTAAGTCCTAATAAGTTCTAAATTGAGTGGAAAGTCTCTGCAGACACACACACACACACACACACACACACACACACACACACACACACACACACACACACACACACACACACACACACACACAGGTCAACGGCGGCTTCACATCATGCATGACTTATTTCCCAACTAGACTCTGTTTTTCTGCTGCAGCTCTGTGTAAAACACATTCTGGGATCCTGTTTCTGTAGATTTTTGTTAAATGTCATGAAAACTATGAACTTATTGACACCAAGACTAAAGCATGGGGTCAATGCAAGCTGAGATTACCCAGACAGATCACCTGGTAATTGGTTATTATGCTACTTTTTCTCTCTTTTAAATGGATTGGATGAGGTGCCTTTTTACAGTAATTGGGGTTTGCAGAGACTGAGCAGACTTGGTCATTAATCAGAACAGACGAGCATCAGTGGGCTAAAGAAGAGGAGCAAAGGTCTTCCTTATTAAAGGGAAGTCAGCCAGTGCAAATACTGGAAAATAAGAATGAACTTAGTAAAATCAAGCTGGATGATTTTTAGTCTCCTCTAAAACAAAATGATTTACCTGCAAACAAATCAGGACAAAAACTAATAAAACAGTGTCTGCTGCTCCATTTCATTATAAGAGATGTGCCACATCCCCGCATGCAGTTATTGCAAACAAAAAACAAACAAAAAAGTTCAGTGAAAACAAGAAATTTCACTTCTCATCTCATCACAGTATTTAAAATCTAAAGTCAACAAAGACAGTTAAGGATCACTGGTTAATAAATAACAATAACTAAGCTTTAAACTGTGCTGAATTATCTCAGGTATGTTTGAATTGGAAGCGGTTTGTTATGGTGTTACTGGAGCATCAGAGAAGCTGAGAGGCTCAGTTTAACTACCTGAGTGTTTCCTACTGGTTTGTGTGCTGAGATTCATCATTTGACAGAGTGCAGGAATCAGACAGGTATACAGTAATACACAGAAACAGGTTTTAGAGTTTCACACAAGCAATGCCAACACACACACACACACACACACACACGCACGCACGCACGCACGCACGCACACACACACACTTCTAGTTATCTAGTAGTTCCCACAGCTATGAAAGAATGCAATAACTTGTCTAGTATTTAATTCTCATGCACACACACTTTCTGAATTAGTTAAATTAATATATTCTCAGTGGCTGTATAAGCCTAACACTTGAAGGACTAGTATCTTTGATATGAATGAATGAATGATTTATTTTTCCATGTAATTGCATCTGAGATTTCCTTCTTTTGTTCAGAATAACAAGATAAATCGACTCAAATCTGACTTCTGATGGAAACAGCTTTTAAATGAACCTTGAACTTCCTCTTAGTGTCAAGAAAAACATGATGATAAAGATGTATGTATTCCTATTTAACTCCAGAGTGCCACACATGCCTCTGTCTCTTTAACTGGATTAGTTTCTTTCCCTGCAAAAATCTGATGTAATACTGTAAATGCCATAGCTGCTCTCTGCTGGAGAATTATGGATCTGCTGGTGACAAGTACTGATTAGATTGTTTTTATGATTTTTGTTTTGTTACACATTAGAACATTATATGACTCATATTAACATTAGCCAATAAATATTTCTATTTTTATTATTTCATGTTTCAGGCATTGAAGGGTTAAATACAGAGCTTTTATCAATATATCTATAAAATATATAGATCTTTAGTTATTTCTGCAATTACTTGACAAAACAAATCAAACACTGTTCACATGGAGTTTACTTATTGAAACAAATAACTTGTTTCCTGAAAAGTTGCATTTTAGAAAATACAAGGTTTTTGCCTGACAGCATAATTTACGTTTTGACTGAGTACAACCAACCTCACATTATTTACCAGTATATCATTGGCTGAGTTTTAATAGAAAATGTCTTATTACCTCGGTTTGACCTGCTTTCTTAACAAGGAACACAAACATGTTGGCTCCACTGACATGTCTAACATGAATAATGTGAACTTAACAAACTTCATGTCTAATAAAATGAAAACTAAAAAAAAAAAAAAAAAAATCAATTTGACCCTCAAAATGAATTCACTAAAGTGAAAAATTGAATCAGCCCTCAGAGATTATGTTGACCCAGACCAGCTGTATTAAATCATGACATGCAGGAAGTTTTACTATAGTACAACTTGACCTTCAGTACATTGTATTTGGACTATGAAAGTTCCTCTCTTGATGGGAGTGTCCTTGAAGCAGCGCCTGCTACAAGTTCATGTTTCCTAGGACTCCACTAACAATTTACATCTTGCCTTCTAAAACTCTGTGTGTGTGTGTGTGTGTGTGTGTGTGTGTGTGTGTGTGTGTGTGTGTGTGTGTGTGTGTGTGTAGTTTAAAAACGGATAAAGAGGACCAGTGAGTACACTACGTCAAGCATTTGTGTTTAACTTTACCTAAGCTGCTCCACAACATTATATCCCTGCAGTTAAATAATGATTAGTTGGTGCTGAGCTCTAAGGGTGGTGCTGTCTTGTTGATAATGGACACTCTGGAAAATCTCTCAGTGGAGACAAAAGATCCAAGCTGACAAACCATTATGGAGCTCAAAGGCCTCATAATTCTATAGAATTAGTCTTTTTGGACAGATGTCATGTCTGAATAATGAAAGGTGTTACAGTCTCACCTGTTGGCTTGTGTGATAGCAGCATACAGACAAACGCACGCACGCACGCACGCACACACACACAGACACACACATTAAAATAAATGTTTGGACTTTTTGTTTAACAGCTGCAGACCTGAGAGGTAATTTAATTCCAAAGACAAGCGAGTTGTTTAGTTCATGTTTTATTGGGTTCGATTTTTTATCTCTATATTTTACAGCAAAAACATTTTAAAGCACGTCAGCACACAGAAACTACTATATACTAATATCTGAATGAATGTTTATCTCTATATTTACAGATAGTCATAGTAGTGTGTTTTATTTTTTAAACGATGCAGATCCACAAATAAGGCTGTCATCTACTGATTTGTGTCATTCATTCATTTGTGTTTATTTCAAACATCGACTTTCGCAAACACGTATCCTTACATTGTTTGCAAACCTCACAAACAAAGAAAAATAACACACAATAACGCCACAAGGCGCAAGCTGCAGAGATGATCTTCAACAAACTGTTTAGCCTAGTAGACAGTATTTGTGTTTACGGATGTAGGTAGGTGTCTTTTGGGCTACGTCATGTCCTTGCGCTTTTCAGCGGAGGCTTACAGCTGTCCTTTGTCTTAAAGTAGTCCCGAGTCTAAAATAGTACCTGTAATTTCTTTGTGTTACTTTTTATTTTCACTTACAGTCGATATGTTTATTAGGGTCACTAAGCAGAATTAGTATCACTACTAGTAAATGACTTTTTTTCTCACAATGCTAGTTGTTACCATCCACTTACATTGTTTTCTGCTAAGCTAAAGCTAAAGGAGTTCTGCTGGATCAGGATAACGGCTGGGCTAGTTACAAATTGTTTTTGCCCACTTATCTAACTATGAAGAATATTGTAATATCAATCACTTTTTGCTGGAGTATCCCTTTAAGTGGAGATTCTGTGATGCGGTGCGCTTGACTGAACTGTGATTCTGGCAACAAATTAATGACAAATGCAAGGGAGTTTCCAAAATGACTTGAAACATTCTCACATGAGTCACAAAGTCTTTCTCTTTTATGACTGGACGTTTAAAGAAATTCAAAAAGTATTCAGCATAGCCTTTCTCTTACAGACTAGATCTAGAACCCATCTAGAACCATCCTCAATTTAGTTTCTGTGAGTCAGGAAATGTAGGTTTTCTGTTCTTTCACTGACTTTCTTTCTCTTGATTTTAGGAACTATTATTACTGTCAGCTCAACAATATTTTTGAAATCTTAGGTGATGATTGAAATCTGCACAAACATGAACATGCAAAAGTCACAAATAAAATAAGCTGTGTGGCACAATTCTTCTGCAAAACTACATTTCGCCTTGCATTTATGGTGCATCTCCTCCTCGGTTTTTTTTACACATTCACACCTCTTTATAGAGCAACACACAGTTCTATAAATAGGAAACACGAAGTGCAAAAAGCTTTCTGAGACACTAGTCCTAGAAGGTTTGAAAAGCAGAGAAAACCATCTAATCCAGAAACTAACCACTGCTGAACCGGCAGGCTGAGCCTCAGGTATTTCATGCACTTCACAACTTCAAATTAAGAAACAATTATATTCTCTCCTGGGTCATTACTAATCCTACTGAGGTAATGGAGCCGCACCTACATGCTTAATTGCAGGGATTACAACAGAAAGGGCACGATTCCTTTAACCAGCGCTGTCAGAAACAAAACCTTAACTGGAAGGAGGACAAACTTAACACCTCATTTCTTGACAGCCAGATAGCTGTGCGCAAAAAGAGGCTATTCATAACATCTCTTTGTGGAAATGTTTCATGCTTTGTTTCAAATGATGCATTTATCAGATGAATGTCAAATGCAAATTCTTTAAATTATAGGTCCTCAAAAGTGAGGCAACAATTCTGAGATAAAAAGATTAGTTTCCTCGTTTCCCTTTCTATTGTTTTTTTTAATAACAAAAATAGCTAGAAACGTTTTGATCCTCTTCTATTTGATACTAAGAAAAATGTATTGAGTTGCGGATTTTGCAGCATCTTAAACTTTTGAAACTCCCACTATAAAACTGAGGAAACCTTTGGCAGTGCACAGACAATGCACTCAGTGAGGCTGCTCAGGTAAACCAACAAGTAAAAGCAAAAAAACAAGGAGGAGGAGAAGAGAGCAAGAAGAGGTGAGAGTTGGAGAGCAGAGGGCAGAGGAACATCCCCTTTCCATTAGGTGGTATTAGCCCCGACCTTGTTAAAGGGGAAACATTCCCTGGTGTCACCACGGTGTCTGCAGGGGGTGGAGAGTCAACCTAACCCAATTATCAACCTTTTCTCTTATTACAGCCTGTCAACTACACACTCTCATGACTAGCATTTCTCTGTGATTGATATTTTTTTCCTAATTGTTTCCATTAACAAGGAACGGTAATAAAATATAGCTGCTGCGATGATCACAGGGCTGAGAATCGCTTAAAGGAGGGCCAAACAGAGTTCACTGCTGCTGATCTTTTTTTTTAACCAGTTGGTACCAAACCTGTTCTCTATAATGTGTCTCTTAGAAGTGATTGGTAAGGTTGTGATTATTTCACTTATATCAAAACAAGGCATGAATTTTCATGCAGAATGAGAAGAAAACATCAACATGCTGCATCGTTAAACATGAAATGGGAGGATAAAAAGTGTGTTCTGTGGCACATGGAGGGGGTAAGTGTCAGTGTGATGCAGAATTTGATGTCATGCATGGGTCAGCATGTTCCAAGTTCCTTAAATCACCTGAACGTAGGTGTAATTACGGCTCTCTGGGACGCCACTCAACCCTCTAATACCCAGGGGGCTCTGCAGCGGCGCCACTTATTGCGCAACTTTTCAGAGAAGGAAACACTGAGAGGTGGTGGTGGTTGGGGGAGTAGCTAGGGTGTGTGTGTGTGTGTGTGGGGGGGGGGGGGGGGGGGGGGGGGGGGCTAGGCTGGCCTTGGGCAATTTCAAGGTTAATCTTCAAAATGTCAACTGACAAAGCAATATTGCTGAGTGGGAGTGCGTGCGAGTAAGTGTGGTGACCAGAGTTGTGGGTGACGAAGAGGTTTGGCCGAGATTTCAAGTTTGGATTTTCTTTTTAATTAAAATGTGGTAAAAGTTCTGCTGCTGGAGTAACTTATAGGACACAAGTACAGAGTCAAAGTCTCGCTTAGCAACTTTTACGTTATTGTTTAAAAGTTAGAAAATCCACAAGCTGCCTTATGCTGCAGTATTTCACATGCCTTCTGGTGGTTTATCAGTTTGATATAAGTGATGTCATCAATATGCGCCTGCAGGGGGAATAACATTGTCCGTAAATGTGACAAAGAGGATGTAAGTTCAGAAACAGCAGAACATGGATTTGTATTCAGGATGGAAACTTCCTTTTGGTGATGAATTAAAATGTCACCTATTAAACAAATTAGGAAGTGTGGCCTGAATTTTCATCGTTTTTTAGATGTGGAACAGACTGTTCAGGTTTTTTCTATTTCTATGTGTGTGTGTGTGTGTGTGTGTGTGTGTGTGTGTGTGTGTGTGTGTGTGCGTGCGCGCGCGTGTGTGCGTGCGTGTGTGTAAGAAACAAAAACAGTAAATGCCATGTTTTTTAATTAAGTCAAAGTTGACTGCAACTGACTCCTTTGAAGTTCCTGCTATTTAATTATTTAATTTACTAATAATTTAGTCAAATAAGAAGCTGCCAGATGTTAAAGACTCTGTGTTCAAACAGTGGCTTCAATATGTTTTATAATAATGTCAGGCAACAGTTAAACGTATATTATTTATTATATAAACAGAATATTGTGAAAGAGCCAGTTATGCACAAAACATTCATTCATTGGGGAGCCGTTCACCTCAAAGAGCTGTTTAAAAAACTGGCTAATTTATGGGGTTTTTTTTGGCCATATTTTGAAAGAGAAATGTCATGTGGAACTATGTTTGGGACACTCTTTGCTGCGACACCTACGTGTGCATTGCTGATTAGCTTCCCCGATAGAACTGATGGGTTTATATTGGTATGCTCACTGATGTTGATGTTTCTGACACAAATCTGTTACTTTTCTTTTCTTTAGCTGTTGGTGGTCAGAGGGTCCTGTGTCTGGTCGTTTTGTTTCTTTAGCTACAATGTAGCTCACTGCCATCAACATGTAAATTACTAAAGTAAAGCATTTTATAGTCCACGGCTTAGAAAAGCGCTATACAAATTTACATTTTACAAAAATCCTCAAACGTGACCAAACATCCTGTGTTCATCTTAAATTGTTTGGTAGTAGATCTTTTCTTGCTTGCTGTTACAAAAATCCATGCACGACCGCCCAATGGAAGACAAACATGAGTGAGGATACAGTGATGAATTAATTCTGTTCCTTCCTGTATTTTTCACCCATTTCACCCATCACTTGTCTTGGATTCGACGGGGCTCGCGGTAGTTTGTTGAAGTAATTACCTGCACAGAACAAAGCAATCAGGGAGGGTCTCTAAACACGCCATCTAGACTCTGTGTCTCGCTCCCTCTCTGTGCGTCCCTTCATTTATTGTGAGGCCTGTCGTCTGACCCGACGAGGAGTCAACCTTTAACTTTAAAGAGGACCCAGGGCACCAATTGTCTCCAGCTCATTACTTCTCATTTATCCTTTAATCTTAGCGTGAAAACAATGTTTTGTTTCCAACATGGAACTGCCAACAGATTTCAGCACCTCAAGAGTTCCAGCTTAATATGGCTAAGGCTTTAGACTCAAAGACACACGGAGGGACGGAGGGGGGGAAAAGAGACAGTTTCACTTTGTTTAAAGGCCTTCCTTTTGAAGTGGGGGACGATTGTGCTTGTAATCAGCCTAATTGATTGTAACAAGGCACCAGGACCAGAGACAGAGACAGAGCGACGTGGGGTGGTTTGGGAGAATCATTTGAGTTTGGGTTGAGTACTAATTAGCCATAATGACAGCCATTACTCCAAACACAAACAATGTTAGACTCAGTTCTCCAGACTCTGGCTCAGATGTGCTCGATGTGCTAAAACAAGGATTACAAAGTTATAATATTCAAGTAACGCTACTAAGTCTTCAGCTGTAAAGATAAATGGCTACTTTTTGTGACTCGAGTGACAAAACACAAGGATCATACCACATAAATTAAAGACTCATAATTAATGTACAAATAACCTTCCATTTTCTAATAACTCTTTTTGTCTTCTTTACTTTCCTTTTCTCTCGTTCTTTTTCTGTCATCTGGAGTTGATTGTTTCATTTCCTGGCTACTACACCAAACAATTATCTCCAAATCAGCAGACAGCCCCAATTAAAAGCTTTACAGAAAGAAGAGGAAAAACCCAAGTATAATACCAAAATTATAGCTAGAAACATAAAATTAAAGAGTTTGAAAGTTTCAATTGGTGATTAAATTGACCTAATCATAATCATTTAGATTGTTTTGCAGATGGTAAAAGGCACATGAACTTAAAAGCTGTTTCTTGCATCTGAAAGCGATGCTCAGCAGAATGGAGGAAGAGATTCAAAATATTAGGTTTAACCTGATTCTGTTCAGAGGGCTTAAGGTCAGCTCAGCACTCAACTATAAATGCACACACTCACTGCTGGGGTTCACTGGCAGAATATGAAAGAGAAGGTGGAATAACACCTTGGATGTTTTTGTCATTTTTCTCCTGTTGTCATAAATTATTTAGATCTTCATATTTTACCACGAAGCGCTTCATGCAGGTGCAGTTTCATAGCACTGTCGCCTCGTGCCAAGCAGGTCCTGGCTTCAACTCTCAGCTGTCTGCAGGGAGTTGGTACGTTCTTCCTGTGCGTGAGTGGGTTTCCTCCAGCTCCTCTGGTTTTCTCCTACAAACTAAAGCATGCACATTAGGCTGATGGGTGTCTACATTAATCCTAGGTGTGATATATTTGTCTCTATCTGTGTGTCTGTGTGATGGACTGGTGACCTGTTCAGGGTCTATTCCACCTCTCGCCTAGTAGAGATGGATGGACAGATGCTGTTTTATTAGCTCCTGAGAAAATGATATTATTGGATGATAGCCATCTAGCAAAGAGTTGATGAAGCACATAGCAGGTAGGTCAACACTAGAGATGTGGAGCTGAGTGGCCAGCTACTCCGATACAATCAATATAAAAATGCTGTGACCGGGAATCTGATCCCATGTATGAGGTTGAATTTGGCCGTCCATAGTTTAATCTGAACTTATTAAATATATATTTTTTAAGGAAACAGGTAAATGAGGACATTTATTTTTTTGTATTCAGCCAAGAACAAGTTTAAAAGTGTTAGGACTGATGTTTATTCATGTTATTTGGTTGAAAACACACTCTGCCATTGCTGCTCAGCTGCTTTCCTCTCCTAATATATGTAACCATCTCAAAGAGAGTTGGTGGGTTTATAACTGATGACCCTGTGGGTTAAGAAAAGGTCACCACAAAGGGCTCCGCTCCTTAGGGTCAGTTGTGTTGTTTGTGTACTCTCCACTGTCCATCACGGCTCTGCCATTGATCCCACTAACTGGAGTCTTTGGCTCGTTAAACAGCGGTGAGCCTGGAGTCTTGTTGACGCGCTCCAACACAAACACAGGTAGATTTTATCAGTGAAAAATGGTTTCCTTTGACTTCTTTTCAGATTGCCATGTTTATTTGGCTCATTATTAATCAGTCAGTCAATAAGCTACATGCACAAAGACTATTTAGTGATTCACTACACTTAGTTAATGATGTTACACAGTGTACTCTGTGGAAAGCAGTGAGTCAGTGAATCAGCCAGCGACTTCCCATCCACTGACCTTTAAAATAGTTACGACTGGCTTTGATGTTCCCTTTTCCCTTGTTTTGGTTTAGTGGCTGATTTGTTTATTAAGTGCTTTGTTCTTTATGACTCTATAAAAGAAGCCCTGATGGCAGATACTTGACTTTAACCCGAATTAGTTTCAACTGACAGCAGGTTCTGAGAGCTGTAGGAAAGAAAACAAGTCTTTCATTTTATTCACTAAAGTCTTCAGTGGTTAGCAGCTTTTAGAAACAATTTAACAACAAAATAATAAATAAAAAAAATTCCAAATGGCGTAAAGGTCATGATTAAACAGAGGGGTTTTTTATTTACAAATTTAAAATAACAGGACATTTTGTGATCAACGTGCATCAACTCTGATTTGGACAAGTTGTAAATCGTTTTATCTTTTTTCTTTTAATGTTAATGTATTTTTCTACTTTTGAACTATACTGTAAGGGTCAATTCACTATACTTTATTATATATGATGCTGAATGTATTTTTAAAACTTGTTTATTACACATTTTGCATGAACTACACAACATGATCTGATCCCTAAAGTCAACAAGCAGTGAGTTCTTAAATGCTTTAGTGTGTCATTTCTTGAAAAACAAAAAGATGTTGATGATTTATCTGTACTTGGACCCCTAGCGTTCCTCTAGAGCTGAGCTGGAGCCTGAGGTCACTGAAGCTGACCAATCAGGAAGGACTAAGCTCTTGGATTTGTTCTGTTCTCCCTGATATGAAACACCATGATTTATAAGTAAAAATGACCATGTGGATTACTCTTTGACAACACACCATACTTATTCACATGTAATCCAAAGGCTGCGTGTAACCCAGGCATCACGATGGGAAAGCTGTGGCTTTTCCACCATAAAATGCTTTTTGCTCTGATGAGACAAAAGTTTCTCTTGAGGAGATTCGTTGTTGTGGTTGAAGTTGTTTGTTGTTTGGACGACGGATTTCCCCAATCCCTGGAACACTTCCCAGAAGGCAGCGTACATTCACACGATCACATGCAACACACACATGAACAAACACAAAGACACATACACACCCCTCCAGCACCGCTTTAAAACAATTATACCATTTCACTGCCTCTCCATAATAACAAGCGTCCTTGTGATTTACATGGTGGCGTTGTCATAAATCCTACCTGTCAGAACTGATTAAGATATAACGTGTCACAGGGAATCTGCATGGTTATGTGAGGATCAGCTGGCCCCCAGCCAGTCTTCACTCTGTATGGGGGTTAAGAGTTTGACATGGAAACTGCAGTCACAAGATTTGTGAAACACACTGACTCACAAACTGAGACAGAAGTTCCCCCGTCTGGTCTGTCTGATCTGGTTGTCTGTTCATCGTCCATTCCCAAAAGCCTGAAATCAATTTTTTGTAGTTATTTTTTAAAATTATATTTAGCACTATTGCTAATAGAAACATTAGGAACACATTGCTGGATTGGAATATAAATAATGAGGGAATTTAGGAAAGTGAGTCAGTTAAGGAAAACATTGCAGTAACTAAAAAGCTAGAAAAAAAGATTTAATGATCCACAAAACAAGTGCATAAATTATAAAGCATAAATCTACATTTATGAGCATAAAGATGTTTCATAAATGTATGCATAAAGATTATATACTGTACAAGTGCACATGAAGTTATTAAAATTATATTAAACAGCAGAAAACTGAAAAATATTATTATGGTTATCAATTAAAATCATAGCTCAGATACTCTGGGATAGATTTCTGCAGAACAGTTAATATCTTACCTGCTGTAGTCCTTGACTTTCAACAACCTCAGTTCAGAGAAACATTAGTTCTGATTGACAAAGACTACTGGGTCCAGGTAGAATGTGAATAGCTGTTGCTTTAAACAGCTTTAATCCATCCAATGAAAAGTGATGCTGTTTGAGTTTCTTAGGATACATAGAACAGCAGTGCGAGATGCAAAAACGTTTGATAGTTTCACAATCTAATGAAAAACTGCAATACAAAAAGCAGTTTCATAATTTTTCTTAACAAGACGCATTGTATGTTGCACATTTGAACTTATAAAGAGTACATAAAGCACAGGAGGGCTGCATTCCACTCCTGTTTCTGTGTATGCTGCTTGTTCTGTAGAACATCTAATGAGACAAACTTCTTCTGAATGGAATGCAGAAAGCAGTTTGCTTTTCTAGCTTTTGTTTTGAATGAACTTGGGTAGAAAAAGGGTACAAAAGGCTTTCAGCATCAGAGGTGAGAGAAATGTTGAAGGGAACAACAAGGACAACAAGGAGGATGAAAGTGATGAAGTTAAAGATGAAGAATATTGAACAAACTATTGATGAGTTCAGCTGGAAGAAAGATATACGTCTTCGATAATGGGGTACAGAACGGAAGAGGAAGAAAAAACCCAATGTTTCCTGACAAGACGATGCTTTGGCGGAAGCATAGAATTAGAGGTGTAGAGAATGACAGAGGCTGTGGTGACGGTGTCCCTAAGTTAGGATTTTTTTGGTGTTAAATAAATATGTAAACATAGATTTTATTGGTAAAAATAATTTTAACATTTGTTCTATTTTTTCTTTTGTATGAAGTTAACTTGATCTCGGTAAGTTATGAAAAACATATTTTTGACCCACAAGAACCAAAAGAAAAAAAATCATTCTGAAGTGAAGGTAAATAGTGTTATAAATAAATATGTATACATAAAAGGTATTTGACCACAATTACATTTTTGAGATAAGTTTTAAGGCAGAGACAATCCACTTTCAGATGGGCCCTACTAAAACTAGCTGTGATCTTGTTAATCCAGCGGGAGCCAATCTTCATTTCTTAGAACTGAGGTTGTTCAAGAAGCTATATTTACAACAGGTGAGATTTAAATTCTCACAGAAACTCAGTTTAAAATATCTCAGTTTTCCCTTTAGTGTCTTTGGGGGAAGAAACCATTTTATACATGGTACAACTCTGATGAAGAAAGAGAAAAAGTAACTTCTTTGCTGCCATAAATCAAATTTGTTGTTTTTTATTTCTAAATACTGCAGAGTAAAAGTCAAATGTTCAGAATACAAAATTATATTACACTGAAAAATGGCTATAGTTTAAAATCACCAGCAGTCCTTGCAGTGACACATTGCATGTCTACATGATGTTTTTTATAGCCAGGTCTCAGTGAATGCATTTAACTATTCTCTATTCAGCTTATAATGACCTATACTCAACTGCTGCTTTTCTAAAGAGTCCATCCCCTGCAGGCTCACAGTCATCAGCTGACTATCCTGTAACATAGGACCGAGTCCAGCAACAGATTACCTCCTCCTCTTGTCATTAGCAAAGTGGGCATCAATCTTTCACGTTACAGTAGGCTTCATTCTCCGGCTTCTGAATAGATCTGTCTACTGTGTTAACAGCTAATTGGCTCTGGCGCCAACATAGCTTTCAAGGTAGTCATTTAGGTGCATTACAGGCGGAGGTTCTGAGGGCTTCCCAGGCCTCGCAGAGGGAGAGGTGGGGTGGGTGACACCGCTCAGGTAATTTGGATCAAAGTCAAAACAATGTGATTAGCTCAAGTGTGCATGTGTCAGCTGTTTACAACGTGTCCCACTGGTCAGACAAGTTCCTCTCCGTGTCGCGTTTTTGTGGGGCGTTGTAGACAGTTAAAAGATGCAGGGCAGAGCTGTAATTATAAATGTCAAATTAATTGTTCTGCAATTCATAAATGCACTCTGAATTAACTTCACAATCTTTTTCTTTTATGTGAGCGTCCACATTAAAACATCTTTAAGGGAGCATGCTAAGTGTTCGTTTAACATTTAAAGCAATGTGGGACGAGAAAAACACGTCTAACTTTAACCCGACTGATTATTATGTTTTATATTTGCAGATACTTGATAAAAAGTTACATAAACAAGTACAAAGTTTATCATATCAGTTCAAATCTGTTGTTTTGTTTTTGTCTTTTATTACCAACTCATCTGAAATGCTATAAAATCTCTAGATAAAAGAATGAGGATCATATGTATCATCATTGTGAGGTCCTATGATAACCAATGTCAGTGTTTTTGATAACTTTTTTTTTGGCTCAGCATCAACAAAGATAACAAAATTTGCCACTGAGATGCCATGAATGAGTGTTTTAATGGGAATTTAAGTGCGGCCCGGCCTGCTGATTATCCCCACCAAACATTCCACCACTTCAAAGCTCCTGCTGTAATTACAATGCTCCGAGGTGTGCCTGACTCACACAACCAGAGGCTTCTCAAGACTCTCTGACACACACAAACACACAAAAATTGGACAGACTTCCACACGGAACACGCACAAACATGCTCAGACAAATTGCTTTTGCTATTATCAAGCTTAAATTATATTGTGGAAAGAAGGAAGTGGGATTTGTGGGTAATTTTGCTACACCCAGGAGGGCACCCTTCTTATTTAGACCCCACCTTCTTCTTCCTTCCTTCCTTCCTTTATATCTCCTTCTTTTGCAAGATTCTTTTTAAGGACCATAATCACATAGTTTTGTGTATTTTTTTTTAACATAGATGTTCTTCAGCTGGCTCTATTGGAACAACATGGGTTATTTGAGTCTTATCAGAAAACAAAATGTAATTTAATTGAAAATAAACTCAATCTAAGATTATTCTTGTTGACATGGAGGTAAAAGGTGAAAAGAAAGCATCAACAGCATAAAGTAGAAGCCTAATAAATACTAGACAGAAGAGTTTCAGAAGTAAAAAAAAGAATAAATAGAAAGGCATAACAGGATAGAATCCTGCAAACAGTAAAGTCAGGAGAAATGTGCCAAAATCCTCAACATGTTATGTGACTGACAAGGTGCCTGCAGGGTTATGGGCACAGCAGAGCGAATGAGGTGGAATGGGTGGAGAAGGAAGGAGGTGGGGAATCTGAACAGAGCTGTTAAAAAAAAGGCAACAGTTTCTCCCCTGAGGAGTCAGGCCTTTCATCTGGCCGCTCACTGGCGCCTCCACAAACCTCTGATTGTCTGTGAAATAACCCCACTTTAATAAGGCAGCAGTGGCAGCCTCCTGGGAACCAAGTCCTGCTCTGCATAGCCGAGACACTCAAGTCTGCTGGCTGCATGTAAACACAGAAGAAATTTCAGCAGGCTCTAAATAAATCTCTCCTCACTGGAGTTTAGAGGGAGGTAATAAAAAGCTACTTCAGAACAATCTAAAAGATGCCTTATTTAAGGCTACAGATACGAGATTAGATCAGCAAAGATGAGCAAAAACATTCTAAAAATACTCAAAATCATCAAATGACTTCCTTCAAATGGTTGAACGAGAGTGCAGTTCTGAAAATTTCCATATAAAACAATAACAACCACTCATCTTGTAATAAATCATGAGGAGTTACTTCATATTTGCTGTGAGTAATGGATGTGATTAAATCATAGGGCAAGTAGATGGATGAGTCAGCGACAGACATGAAGAGACATGTGAGCAACTTATCTAGTTTGTGTCCAGTCGCATCTCAGACACCAGCTGGACTGAGAAAAATAAGAACCGGATCTGTAATTTGGTGGAATGGTTTAGTCTTTAATTTGGGTGAGAAGCCCCTCTATAAATGCTGGACTAACAGCGCTGTAGGTTACAATGGAAAGTCCCAATAAAGGGAAGACCAAACAGATCAGAGACAGAAAGATAAAGAAGAAAGGGATCAGTGTTTCATCCTGGGTATAATTCTCTGTAATTATCCGCATGGGGCCCGTGTTTACACATGCAGTCTCATGAGGTTAGAGTTAGAGCTAATCCATTACTGAAGCTTAACATGTGATAATACAGCAGCATAGCTATTATCTTTACAGCCTGTTTCCTCGAATTCACTCAATAAACCAATCAGACCGTGCGGTGACAATTTGTGTCATTGACCTTTTAAAGAATCTTTGATTTAGGCTACTGAGAATAAAATTAAGAACTGAAAAATATATCAAGAACAATTTACTTTGGCAGCTTTACAGTAATTCAACATTTCCCAAGGTTGGGATTCTTGACAATGAAATAGGAACAGCATTTGCAAGGGAGTTTCCAAAATGCTTTGAAACACTCGCAAGGGTTTTTGCTCAAGTCAATTTTTTTTTCTATCATTTATCTGAAAATTTGAGACTTTCTGAAGAAAAATTCTCCCTCCAAAACAAAGTTGTCTCGAACCATTCTTAATTTACGGTAGTTTTCATGAGTCAGAATGTGTGAAAAATGGGAGACTGGGATGGGTTTGAGTCCAAATTGCAAACAAACTGAAACAACTACAAGAATTTGTGCCTAAATTACAATAAGAAAATGTGCATGACATTTGCACAAATGTCAGAACCAGAATCAGAATCAGCTTTACTGAGCAGGAAAGTGATGTCTTACATTCGAGGATTTTGACTTGGTTACAGAAACCCGGGCAGGCTCTGGGAGGCACCTGCCTGCAGATATCATGTGCAAACAGTTTGAAGAAATATGATCATAGTAGAAAAAAGACAGCTTCCCAGCTCATCTTCAGAGGGAGGCGAGCTGAGAGCGGTCAAAAAACCTCACACATACTGTACAGTCACAACAATGAGGAGAAATGTGGTACCAATGTCACATTTGATTGCAATTATTTCATATATATGCCAACCTGATCATACTGTTGGAAATGTGTCATATGTACCAGTTCAGTGTGATTCTAATTGAAAAGTTGTACAGTTTCTACCAGTTTTGCATCTTGAGGCCAACAGTCGCAGCCCAACAACCTATTCTTAGCAATGTCCACCATCTTTGTTAAAAGATTATATTTAAAAGATATATATTAAAAGATATATATTTATTATATTATTAAGATAATATATTTCTTTTGTTTATCGTGGTGTTTGTTTTAGATGGTCAGAACTAACTGTTTAAGCTCTTAAATTCAGGATGTGTAGTTGATAGATGCTAAATCTACACAACTAGATGGGAATTAAAAACAGAACAGATGTAATTAATAATTAAATTACTACATTTTGATATATTAGAGATTCAATAATATATAACAACATTTGAATAATGTCAAATTTATAAAATGTTAATTTAAATAAGTTAACCACTTTTTAGCTCTTTACTCAAACAAATGTTGTCTTTACACTTTTGGCAATATGGTGGAGATTCTCGCAATGCATTATGGGTATCATCAGGTTATGTTGTTCAATTAGCAACATTTGTGGCCTTAATTCAAGTCAGGGTCTCAAATCTCTACATCTGTGATTTTGTGAGTGGGATGCTGAAACTTTTAGAAATTACTTCGCTAAAGGGATTTTGTAAGCTTCCAGTTCTGTTGTTCATATTAAAAGATGGATTATGGATGATGACAGGAGAAATTGAGGCATTTTCTGTCATTACTAAAACAAAGTGTTGAGTTTCCAACTCTCCCTGAATGCAGCACGAGCCTAAACATTTTGGGCTCTTGTGATTGGTCAAAGCACAGCAGCGACAACGTGCTGCGTCTCCAAACTCCTTCACTGTAGTTGACAGATCTGAGCAGCTCACTCGCCGGACCGAACTTTACCGCCACTGTTCGGGTTAAGCCCACGCGTTCTTCTTGAAGGATACCGGTCCGGAGGAGAGAGATGGCCTCCCGGGAGACATTTAACGACTTGGGATGCAGTTCGTCCGAGGAGGACGGGAACCGTTCGGACTTGCCGGAGGCGCTGCCGCCGGCTGAAGAGAAGAAACCGTCCGTAGTGGTTCGCCGGCATCACCCGTTCAGCGTGGAGGCGCTCATATCCGGGAGGAAGACGGGAGAGACCGACTGCAGTAAAACGAGCAGAAGTTTGGTGACAGCTTCACCCACAGGGTTAAACTCTTTGTATCTGTGCCGGGAGACGCGCAGTCCTCCCGGGGAGAGGACGACGGTGGCTCCTTCCTCTCCGGTAAAGTCTGAGGCGTCAGAGCCAGAGGACTGTTCAGCCTGGGCTGCTGCCAACGCGTTTTCATCACAACCACGTAAGTGTCTGCCATCAAACTGATCCATGGAGGTTAATTTCACATCAGTATCTTCCATACAGCAACTTATTTTTACTTCAATGAGTTTTGAGTTAATCCAAGTGAGTTTTTCTGACTTTTGCCCTCTTCTGATGCATAAAGGCATGAAAAGGACTATAAAATCGGATCAAAATGAGTAGAACTAGTCAAATGAGGCCTGATTTTAATTTTCTGTCCAAGCGTGGGTTTAATTAAGTTATTGACTGGCATACATCAACAGCCATTTGGTTAGATTTTGTGTTAATGAGATTCAAATCTAATTTTCTTTGTGAAATCCTCCACCCTGTCTCAGGTCACCTCACTTCTGCCTGTCAGCTGAGAAAACACAAGACCAACCGAAAGCCCCGCACTCCCTTCACCACGTCCCAGCTCCTGGCCCTGGAGAGGAAGTTCAGGCAGAAGCAGTACCTGTCCATCGCAGAGAGGGCCGAGTTCTCGTCCTCCCTGACCCTGACAGAGACCCAGGTGAAGATCTGGTTCCAAAATCGCCGGGCAAAGGCCAAGAGGCTCCAAGAGGCTGAGCTGGAGAAACTCAAGATGGCTGCTGATGCCAAGACGGCAGCTGTGGCGGCCACCACTGCTGGAGCGCTACACCCTGGCTTTACGTTACCTCTATCCTTAGGCACCATGTCACTGTACGGACAGTCGTACTCCGCCTACCACCACCACAGACCCATCCTGCCCATATCACCTCTAGGACTATACGCCGCTCCTCTTGGCTACAGCATGTACCACTTATCCTAAAAAACGGGGATGTAGTCATTTCATTTTTAAGCTTTCCCATAAATGGACACAGAGGATGTGACATTGAAAATAATAAAAAACGTATAATATATATCTCCTGCACAAAAAGTGCAACTCAGAGCACTTCAGACTGTTAAAGAGCTTCCTCTTCGGAGAGGTCCATATATGTGGAGCGGTGCTACTGTCTGGGTGTTTATTCTCTTCACTTGTTTACATTTGCAGCATCTGAGCAGGACTCACCAAAACTCAGACTCCAGATGTCCTGTTAGGGCTTTAACCTGTGCCTTGTGTTGAAAGTGGCCTTATTACTATTAGGGACAAATCAGCGTTTCAGCTACTCAGGCCTGATGGAAAACATATCAGTGAGACATTTTCTTTAATTTCCAAAATATTTTGGCCTTTAAAAAATTGTAGGTTTTTCTTCAAGAGGCTTAAGATTCACCGTTTATTCATAATTTATGTTTCTATAGTTAAAATAGTAGCAATAAAATGACTTTTTTACGACACCTTTATAGCACATGGACATATTTATTCTCCAAGAAATACGATGCTGGAAATTTATGATTGCCTTATGTCATGTATTTATAAGAGGTCATGAAAATGTGGTACAAGATCTGCTGACCGAATGTGCATTTAGATTGTTCTTTTTGAACAACCTTTTTAACTGGGGGCTACATGGTTCTATGCAGCTTAAACATGCATTTTTTTTTTTTTTACATATTCATGTTTTATCATCTGGAATTAAAAATGAGTTTTTATGAATGTAAAGAATAAAACGACAAACTGTAAACTTATATTTATCTATAAAATAATACTTTCATTTACCGATATATTCTCTTTCTTTCTGTTGAGAGCTCACAGACTTTTATGTACCGTGTGAATTTACATGGTCTAATTGCATGTCTGTGTTTCCCATCAGACAGTGGTCAGTTCAAGGCGGTGTTTAACAATCCATAAATGATACCCATAAATCTTCCGACTTCACAGCTAGTACCTGTCAACACCGAGCTGCCATTTGTTAAACCTGTTCCCTTTGTAGAACTGAAGCGGGCATTCGCTGTTTTTATTTATGAAACTAAACACTTAGCATTTCTGTGTTTTTCTCTGATGACAAAAAGTGAGGCTTGACTTGTAAATTTAAATGTGTTACTGTTGAGTTAAGTGGGTTGCCAGTTTGTAATAAGCGGCCAAATTTTACTGTTTTTAATTGAACTTTCAGTTAGACAGTGGCATATTTCACTGCATATTTAACTAGTAATAAGATATAGTAATCCCATTTTGCTTGTGAGAAATGCATTGATTGCCTAAATTGTGGTGTAGTTAAGATCAGTGTACTAATTCATTACAAAATGTCCTTGTTAGAGTGAAGCAAATTCAAGTCCTGCAGCATAATGCCCTCATTATAAAAAAATGTCTGTTAACCCAAGTTTAAATGAGCAAAGCTCTGCTACAGCCTTGGAGTGTTTTCCAAGCCACAGGGTGAGTTTTGAGGGGGGTGCCGGCTTTGCTAGAGTTGTAAAAGCAGCTTAAAAACTTCCGTGTGACTTTGATGTGATGAGGAAATTGTTTATAGGCAGCAGCACCTTTATGAGGTTCCTCTTTAATCAGAACAGCGTGCAGAAAGAGGCAGAGGGAACTGGCAGGCAAAGCAAGTAGCTCAATGCAGACGAGCTTTCAGCCTAATGATCTTCAGGCTATCAGGAGAGACTGAAGCTATTGTGGAGTTTGCAGCTCAGTGGATGAATTCCAGTGTGGAGAGTTTAATAAAGCAGTGTGTTTTGACATTGTTAGTTAACTCTCTTCTGTCAGTGATTGGTCATTTTTGTGGTTTTATGCAACTGAATGTCTCGAAATACTTCCATGTTCTTGTCTTTGGCGCCCTCTGGTGGTGATTTGTTTAATTGCACCCAGGAAAGGTCCAAAAGTATCGCCTTTACATGTTTGCTGAGGTCTGGCTGTGAGAAACCAGAACTGTAGAACAACAGGGTGGATTATCTACCTCCATCTCTACCATCCTGCTCTGTCACACCAACCCCCACAATCTCCTCTTTGATTTGCTCTTCTTCTCCTCCCTGACATCTCCTTATTCAACATCCCTCCTCTGCACATCATCACTGTCTCCCTAAATGTGCCTCCACACTGCTCAACCTGACTCCTCCCTCTGATATCTAATCCTGTCTGATTGAGAGTCTGAACATCTCCAGCTCTGCCCTCTTTCTTTTTGCTAGTGCTACTGTGTCAAAGTTATAAATATTTTCAAATCTTTATAGTTAACTTCCTGAAGGGCGTCTGTTCAGAGAAATAGCATGTCCTTCAGAAGTGATGGGCTAACAGCTAGTCTGATTGCAGCAAAGACCACGGTGCATTAAATCATGTCCAATATCCTCAAATTCATAGCAGTTACAACTTTTAAAAAAATATATTTAAACACTTCCATCAATTTTGCATTACATAATTATTAACAAATAAGCAAAATCTAGCATTTCTGGTCCATCCATGCATTTTTTTTAAAACTTATAAACAGAGAAAAACCCTTCAAAATGCCCCAAAAGTCTCTTTGATGATAATTTGCAGAAATAAAACCCACCCATCAGTTCTCGGTGTCTTAATTTATCAGTTTACCTCAAATTTGACTTATAGATGGTTTGTTTTGTACCTCAAAGTCTACTCAAACTCCATTTTGAGTAACTTGTTTATTTATTTACATGTTTATTGTTTATGCCAATCATGATGGGAGACAAAGAAAATGTAATCTTTGTTGTGCAACAAAGATTTTTTAAATCCTTCACTGTGCATGTTTTATTTTTGCTGTTTGCTTAACTGTCTTTACATTTAAATAGACAACTGCAACGTGTCACTGGGGTAATGGTTTGATTTGAGCTTTAAATAAGGTTTGTGCATTAAAAATAGCCAGTGCAGTGAATTGTCGACACCCTAACAGCACACACGATTCCAAGAATTATTGACATATCAGTGTGTGCTGGAGTTAATTGGATTAAACCAATATGTTTGTCATGACAAAACAAGTCAATGTGAACTCACAAGGTTGTGGAGTTTGAGGCCCTGGATGTGTTGAACTTGTGTCTAAACATATGGATTTAACCCAGCATTGAATCCTGATACCGCTTCACACAGCTCTTATTTCAGATCCATTTTAATCACAGTTTAAGGAAGTTTTGCTTGTTGTTGCTGATTGTGTTTCCATCTTGACGTCGAGCAGTCGTACTCTTACATTCTTTACACAGAACAACATTGACAGATACACTAATTAGGCTCATAACCGAGAATGATCTGCTGCTCAGCAGTGGACTTAATGCCACTTAGTCACAGTCGGGCTGAAAAGCATCTCTCAGCTGCTGAAAAATCGAATCTCACTGAGACTTCTGAAAGCGTTACAGCACTTACACCATTTACACCATGATGTTGACGTCATCAGTAAGCTTTAAATGCAAATGTTACGCCAACTTATCTGAAACCACCATGGCCTCTGAGGGACGCCAGCGTCAGAAGAAGGAGCTGATTTGAAACAAAAGTCCTCTCACAAAAACTGAGCTGCTGCATTAAAATACTAAAGATGGTATATTTTAAGGGAAAACACAAATGAGAGTAATTCAAAGTTTATTACTCTCTTAAAATATTGAATTAAATGGGTGAATTGAATGATTCCCCCAATATGTGTCCCTGTCACAGTCTGCTGGATCAATAGATCATCAGAAGTTGTTGTCGAGAAGATGGCATCTTGCTCAGGGTGTTAGCTGAGTCTATATCTGGTTTTTACTGGTTGGGTTGTGTAATGAGAAGGATGCAACTCTGCTGATATGAAAACTATACAAAACGTGACTGTACATTTAAATCCTACAGGATGAGAGAACATAAGTTTTCTTCCAGCTCAAACATAAACATTAGAAGAGAAGCTGAGCCTCCAAATTTAACACATTTAACCAGAACAAAAGGTGTAATTTAAACAGGAACCCAGTCAAAGTGATATTACTCTAGCAAGTACTAAATACACTCTTCTTCATTAGGAGACACATTAAAACACAAATACAATGTCTTAATACTTTTTATAAAGTTTTATCATAAATCACCCTGACAGTGACCAAATGTAAATTCTAACAAGTTAACATTTGTCACAGATGTGGTACTAATGTGTTTGTCTTGAGAGGCAGAGGGAAATTTTCCTAAATTTAAAATCAAACAGATTAACAATAACTTGCATGTACTGACACACATTTTGCACGTTTACAATAACAGCAGGCTGAATATAAGAGGTTTAAAACTAAAGGCAAATGGACAGTGAAGATTTAGTGAAGTTCCTCATTCTGTCCAGCAGGTGTCACTACAACAGCAAAGTTTAGCTGAAACGTCCTCATTGAGAACAATGAAACCCTCAAGAGACTCTTCAAAAGAGCAGGGTGGTTTAAGTTAGCTGTGTTCTTAAAATAAAGCTCAAAAAATAAATGTATAAATATTTAACATCTTTCCAAAGGGAAAGACTGGAGTGCGTTTGAGTTATTTTTGTGCTCAGTGAGTTGAGAATAAGTGCATCTTTAAAATTGCAGATGATGCTGTGCAAAGACAAGAACACCTATAGAGACACACTTTCATACTGTTCCAACACCTGTTTACACTGCAGAAAACCTGTGCACAATTTTTGTGCATGTGTGTGTGTGGATTAGACAATGCTTTTTGCATCTTTAAGTTAGGGTGTGAGGTGTGTGTTTGTGTGTGTGTGTGTGTGTGTGTTTTAGTGCATCAGACTTGTGACTTTGACATCCTTCATTCAGTCGACTTTCACCATTTTACATGAGGAGATGGAAAAATCGAGTGGTGATGGGTTTTTCACCGAGGTTACAAACACACACACACACTTGGCACTATCGTAGCACCTTTTCCACCTCAGAAATGTCTCAGCGATAGAGCGCCAAAACATTTTAAAAAAGTGCTGGCCATGTCACTGCCTTTTCCCATTTTCTCTTTCGGTCTGACACACAAAACACATGGGTGCTCTGTCCCCCTCTCTCTTACTCTCTCTCTCTCTCTCTCTCGCTCACACACACACACACACACACACACACACACACACACACACACACACACACACACACACACACACACACACACACACACACACACACACACACACACACACACACACACACACACACACACACACACTTATTGCCACTGTGCTGTTGCCTCATCTTCTCTTCCACTGTCATTGCTTCCAGTCATGGGCTCAGCCCCAGCACAAGCTGATAAGCTTTTGGCAGACGGGCATCTGCAGCACTGAGTCAGGAAAAAAGGCAGTACATGGGAACAAAACGATAATCTGCTGTGATTTCTTTAAGAGTTATTTTTAACAAAGGTGCATTGCCATTTTTTTGAACGTGCTATGGAAAATAAAAACACTGTTTGTGCAGGAGAACGAGTGTTCAACATAAAAAAGATCAAACACCATCAGGTTTGACTCCTTAGGAGATGTTTTCTGACCTTTGAGTCGTCGGTTACGCTCACATTCCATCAAGTTGCTGTTGAGCAGAGTCTGAAAACGTGATTTGCAGACCACTGAAGCCATATGATGTGTGAGAACAAGGCTGCAGGATAAAAGCTATTTATAGAGTCTCTTGTGTGACTTCACGTGATTGCTGGGTTTTCCCCATCTCTCTCTCTCTCTCTCCGGCTCATTAGGGGGGGATTGTGCCCGGGTTCTAAAGGGATCAGGAAGGTTTTAGAGGTGCCAAGCGTCTGCTAATTAGCGCAATATCAACCAGGGATCAATGGGTGTTTGAGGAGGTGTTTTTGGTTCTGTGCATTCCCACAGAATGTAGAAGCAAAACTTATGGATGCCTTGCTTTGTGCACACTGCACAGATACATTCATTTATGTTTTAGCATGCAAGAGTGATTAAACCAATTATTTGTGGAAAATCAAGTTTCATCTAAAATCATATTTGACATTTTTTGCCTTTATTCAGAGCTTAGAAGCAGCTGAAACACAAGGATTTGACTCATCGTAATAAACAGAACAATACGTTCAAAGTCTTGTTTCACCACAGTTAAAGCCGTAAATGAGGCCAGTCTGTTGTGTAAAAAAGTTGATTTAACAGAAAAAAACAAACAAAACAAAACAGTTGATTTTCTGGTAAAAATTATTTCTGGAAGGACAAAACACATTTCTTTGAAAACAGTTTAGCTCACGTCTCTGACTCATTCACAGTTTTGAGGCTAAACTCTTTACAAGTAGTATGCTCAGAAAGCATCCTATATTAAATAAAAACAGGCTTTGTCAAAAGTGCTTGGTTTTAATGACTAGAAGTGGATTTATTTTTTCATAAATTTCCAGGTTAATAAACGTTTACAGCTCATTTAAAGAAATTAAACAATTTTATTCCATATAGTCAGTCATCTTTCCTTTCCCCTCAACTAAACTGCTGTTAGTTGGCTAAAAATCCAAAATTAATTTAACCAGTAGGGAATCTTTTAATCCTAACAGAGTTGACATTGACATCTTAATAGTGAGGTTTGGGGTATTAGTATTTTTATGTTGCAGGAGGAGTATTTTTCAGGGTATGTGATGGGATGAATCTCAGCTACCAAATCTTAGATCCATGTCTGGTAAACTGACTGAGTTGTTGCCATTTTTGTGTTGGTAGAGGTTGATTAACTGTGGCAGCCATACTGAATCATGTTGACTACAAAAGTGAATCAGTTGCAAATGACTAAAGGACACCTGTGATTCTAAGAATTTCATTAACACCCATCAAGCAAAGTGAATCTCAAAGTTTTAGGCAATGGTTTGATGGACTGGTGACCTGTCCAGGGTTTGTGTCACCTTTTCTGGAAGTTTGATCAAAACATGGTTCATGGCATATTTTGCTAACAGACACAGAGAATTGAGTCTATTTGAAAAGAGTGTGTTGGGGATGACTCTCAGATACTATTACATCAAATTTTAGCTCCATATCTGTAAAACTGACTGAGTTGTAGCCGTTTATGCATTGGCTGAAGTTGATCAGCTGTGGAGGCCATCTTGAACAAGGTTGACTCCGTAACAATTAGACGTACAACCATTTATTATTTTAAGAGTTGGTTCTTGTTTTTATAGACTTCCCATTAAGAGAAATCAATACAGATTGGGTTGTGAAGCTTTTTTTTTTTTACAAAACATCTGTAGCTTCACAAAAATGTTCAGAAGGTCAAATCTATTCCTGCAGGTTTCATGAAAATATTTCTGTCCATAGTGCCCAAAACACTGCAGGTCATTCATTGTTATAAAAAGACTTAGTTGATATTCCACACATGTCGCCTGATTATTGAGACTTAAATAAACAAGCTCCGTGTGTTCATTCACTGTCAAACATTCAACAGGCTGCAGCTGTGAAATCTGACCTTCTGTTGGAGGTGATGATGTCGTGCCAAGTTGTCACGCTTCCTTCAGCCAGAGAGGGAGGAGTTTTAACATACTCGTCGGTGTATCTCCCTATCAAATGCCACTGCATTTTAATCACGCTCAAACCGGAATGGAAATGCCTTGTTGTGTGTATTTTCTAATGGATCTAGATCAATACGTATGATAAACAAACAGAGGGTACACATCAGCCATGAAACCAACAGAGTTGTGGTGAATCTGTGTCTCAATAAAAACCATAATCTTTGCACTTTGATAGGATTTCTTGCTGAAGGGTAGGTGGTCAAAATCCAAAAAAAGCAAGTTGGTTATTTAAAAATCATACAATGTGATTTTCAGGATTTATTTTCAGATTCTGTTTCTCACACAGGATGTTCCTATGATAAAAATTACAGACCTCTTCATTCATTATGTGAGGAAACTTGAAAAATGGCAGCGTATCAAATACTTATTTTCCCCACTGTATACAGGAGACAGAGAGATAAATCAGACCATGTACATGTGAGACAGTATGCGTCTGTCAGATTGATAACCTGGGGGATTTCATCACCTACACTCCCTCTCACAGGGTCAGATATCCTTGCATGGGTGAATGTATCTGACTCACAGCACGAGGGAAACCTCCCACTTTTCAGTCTCCAGCAGGAGCGTCTGGCTGTCAGTCAGAGCCCTACACATAGTGTATCCCTGAGAGTCAGCAGAACTCTCCACTGCTGCGTCATATTAAAGGCACCATGACCTCAGGCTGGTGGCTGCCTGTTTTGTCAGTCTGACAAAGCCTGTTTAGCCCTTTTTGTTCCACTGCAAGGGCAATTTGCTATGTGTGACCTTTCAGAGGGCAACGTAATATGACAAGAGCTGTTAGCGTCTGAAGATCACCCTGGGGATTCTACAGATATGGGTCATTTTTACAGTTTTAGTTTCTCAATTTGTTCTAAGCAGACAGACATCCCCTTTGGTTTGATGCTGTTATCTGACTTTTATGACATTTAAGAGTCAGAAGATCTCACCTTGGAACACGTCATGATTTGATGACTTACTCTGGCTCTTGCAAGAATGAAAAGTTGAGAATAAATTAGCTTAAATCAAAATGTAGGGTGCTGCTCTTTCATCACACCCAGCCATCGCTTCATCTTCCTCACAAACCTCGTAAACATAAATTATTGATCATGTGTGTTGTATGAAGATAAGATGACTCATGACCTCTGACCCTTACCAAGCGAGGCTTGAAGTGCTTTAGATGTTTTTTTATTTTTGCTTTCTTTAGAACGGGGCATGGTGTGTTGCTTGTTGAGACCTTTGAGCCCACTTCATGTTGTCAGACAGGCTCTATTGAAGTGATTTTTTTTAATTCCACAGGTCTTTTAGAGCAGTTTTTTCTTTCAGAATATGTCCATATGACATTTAACATTGATATGCATCATGTAGCAGTGGTGACTCAGGAGGTAGGAGTTCATCCTGTAACTGGTCTGTCCGTCTCAGTTGTTGCATCCTTGGGCGACACTTTACCCGCCTCGTCAGCTGGTAGAGGTCAGAGGACCTGGTGGTGCTCATTATAAGGCAGCTTCGCTTCTGTCAGTCTGCTTCATGAGAAGCTGTGGCTGCAATGTAGTTACCACCATTTATCATTTTACCATAAGAGAGAGGATGCATAAAAGGAAAGAAAACAGTGGTAAAAAAGTGAACTTTTACATTTGTATAGTTTTTGAACGAGTACAACTTTAGATGGAAAGCATCTTCAAATAGCTCCTATCAATAAATAATCCTAAATTTATTATTAAAAGAAGAGTGAAACCTTATCTGTTGCTCTTTGCGTACAAGTGTTAGTGAGTGTGTTAATATTTATGTCACGCCTCTAAGTGCACGTGTCTCTGTTAAATTATTGATGCTCACACTTTCACTCAGTTCTGTTTATGAGTACGGCTGAGTGTGTGTGTGTGTGTGTGTGTGTGTGTGCCAGCTATAGCTAAAAGTACCACGATTCTTGAATGGAGGATGTCAGTGAAACAAGCAGCCTCTGGGGTTTAGCTTCCACTCGACATGCTGTGAACGCGGTTCTATTCTGGGAACCTGCCTAAAAACTGAGGGGGAAACACAGTTGAGTCACTTTCTGACATTCTTACCTCTGGTGCTGCTGCTGTTCGGTTTCATGTGGGGCAGGCGGGATGGAGCAAAGGAGCAAGGGAGGACAAAAAACACAATAATGAGAGGATGAGAGAGGGAAAGGCCAGAGGCCATAATACAACCAGCCATACGGTATTGTAACAAGGCATGCTGGGTAATCAATCAGCCAGCCAGCCTGTTATCCATCAATCTAAAGAGAAGGTTTGCTGTAAACAACTGTCCAGCATGCTAAAACCAAACTAAAGTGGATTTCTGACGCGACAGGCTTCAGACCTGGACGTTGGCAGATGTGCTCCTCAAATCATACGAGCTGCTGACCGGGGGACGCTAATAGGAAGTGGCAAGTCGGTAGGTGTAAACAGGAGGCACGGCGTCTGACGGGAGCAGGTCGCTGCTTTATTAAGGTCAGGAAAAACAAAGCTGGATGGCGTTTTTGGATTATGGTTTGATCTGGTTTCTCTAGGCATTTGATTTCTGAGGCGTTTCATCTAATCACTGTTAAAGTTAGATGAAAGATAAAACGCAACTCTTGTTCTTCCTGACATTCTTTGCCTGGAGGAAACAATTCAAATGCTTTGATGAATAAATGTGAAATCACCTCCGTCTCACCTCGCTTGTCAATGGCAAATAACTAAAGAGACGCTTAAAGGGAAACAAAAACATTATTATTGTTATTTTTTTATAAATCTTTGTTATTTTTCAGCTGTTTTCTCTATAAAATGACAAAAGCCCTTCAGGAGGAGAGATGCTCAAAGTGCTGAAAGACAAAAATTATTCATACAATAAAATGAAAGAGGAATAGGAAAAGAACAGAGTGACTGAAACCAAATACGGTATATCGCATGGAAAGGCGATGCTCTGCATTTGTTTGTTGCATGCATACTGATCATTAAAAAAATAAAACAAGAAAAGGAGAAGAAACTTTGTGAATTATAAATAAATAGGAACAAATGTAAGGCTGCAAATTCATCATGTTTATGAATATGAACAGACATAAAAGTAATACACACTCGTGCACATGCACACACACATTCGTGCGCATAAAATCAAGCTAAACCAGTCC
The DNA here is from genome assembly GCA_006937965.1 of Callopanchax toddi. Classification (NCBI taxonomy): domain Eukaryota; kingdom Metazoa; phylum Chordata; class Actinopteri; order Cyprinodontiformes; family Nothobranchiidae; genus Callopanchax; species Callopanchax toddi. Next base: position 2,462,745 of record SSNR01000015.1, read on the forward strand.
AATGAAAACAAAAATAATCTGATTTATGCTCATGAATATCTCAAGGAAAAGCCATATGCCAGTCCTCGTTTCATTTGCATACTATGCCACCAGACTGTAAACACACACACACACACACACACACACACACACACACACACACACACACACACACACACACACACACACACACACACACACACACACACACACACACACACACACACACACACACATGTACACACACAAAGATAAAACAAACTGTCAAAATGTGTTTCATAATCTAGATGCCAAAACAAAAACAAAATGTGCACAAGTGGGGAAGGAATGGATTTGAACATACACTCACTCACACACGCACGCAAACACACACATGCACACACACTCACGCACGCATGCATGCACACGCACGCACACACACACACACACGCACACACACACACAAACACTCACTGACTGATGCTGCTGACACAACTTCCCCCTTTTCAGCTGCAGCCTGCAGACCAGACTGAACTGAACACAGCTGAAACCTAAAGCAGGTCATTAAAATGAGCTGTTACTTTGGCCGGTCTACTTTGAACACAGACAGAGACACCTTAAGATGAGATGGTTGAAGAATTGTCTAAATTAGAACACTTTATAGAGACAAAGATTTATATTTTTTAAAAGATAATTTCATTTCTCCATGTCTGAATTACAGAAACTGATCATAAAACGATTCTATAAAAACCAGCTCCTTCCTCCATTGTTACTTTGCTTTATAACTGTGAGAAAAAACACACACACTCTAGTTGTAAAATCTCTCAATATGTTTTATTCACTAATGACCCATTTCAGTTTTTTGAGTTAAATAGAGTTTAATTATTCAATTGGATTAATTTAGCAACATTTGGTTCAAGCTTTGGTTTGAAGCAGGTATGAGGTAAAAAGAAAAGAACAAAATAAAAAAGATGTAGTACAGGATTTATTTTCTGCAGTTTGGTATTCATTGCATATTTTGTCATCCAGTTGTTTTTAATAACATTTTAAGTAGATGAAAGTGTGCTATAGCAACTTTCAAATAATTGTAAATTAAAAATCTGCTCAGGGCTGAAAGTCAAAAACTTGTCAACAATTACAAATATCTCAGAGTCTTGATCATGAGTGAGGGATGGAGGGTGCAGGAGATCAGGGGTGATCGTCTGCAGGAGGCTGAACCAGTCTGTGGTGGTGAAGACAGAGTTTAGCCAGGAAGCGAAGATCTTGATGTTAATCACTCCAATCCTCACTTGTGGCATTGGGTAATGACTGAAAGAACAAGATGACAAATATATGTTTCCTCTGCAGATTTTCTAGTTCCAGCCGTAGAGCTGAGGAACTCAGACATCCAGGGAGGGACTCAGAGGAGAGGTGACTGGTAGGAGGGCAGTCTGGACTACCTTGCTGAGGATGCTGCCCCTGAGACCCGACAAGCTGAGGACATGAGGACATGTTTTAAACAGTATTAAAGACAGATTTTCTCTTAAGTCACAAAAACTGTTTGGTTTTGTTAATTTTCTTAAAATTTTGCGATAACGTGCTTCATTTTCCCCCTTTCTCCTTTATCTCAGCTCACTGGTCACCCATGACTGAACATGAATGACCAGAGTCACAAACCGATGCTCCTTTAAAATAATCTCCCAGAGGCTTCCCTCTCACCAGCAATCAGCTGTAATTGCAATTTTCACACACACAAAAAGTCGAACTGCTTCCTGCTTTTAGACTACAAATGTGACGAGTCTTTTCTCCTCCCAGACTGTAACAAAAGGCACGAATCAGAAGAGAAAGTTCATCCACAGTCTCTAGTGACAAGTAAAATTTAGCAAAATGTCTGAAAATTTCAGTCTTTTTCTTTGCGTTTGTGGAACAAAGCGAGAGGAAACCGAGTCTCCTCACACGTTGAGCTGAATTCTAACAAGCTGCCAACACAATGCCCTCTGTGAAAGCTTTAACTGACTCAAATGTCAGAGTAAAATTACACAGATGTCATTTCAATGAAAAGGACGATAAATATATGAGCCATTTGCCTTCAGATATTAATGACGCTTCAATCTGAAGCTACTTCAAACACCCCGGTGATATTTAGCAATATTTCTACTCATGAACTCAAACAGAAAGATTTATCATGTCTTTTCAACTCCTTAACATTTTAAACCTAAAATATGAAATAATAATTTTGATTTTGTGCAGAAATATGCATTGAATAGCACATGCAGATGTTATAACTCAAAATTGGAGCTGGTGTTTCTTCAGATGCATTGTTTCTAGTGGACATTGATCAAAACTGACAGCACATTTCATAACTGACAACACATCAACATCACTACACCATCAGTGTTTGTCTGTTTCATTATTTCCAATAACATCTTAATAAATCAGAGACTCATGTCAGTGTTCTTTCTAAACAAGAGCTGATAATAATGGTTCTCATTCTAATATGTTGACAAAAACACGTAGAAGTTCACTAATGAGGCTTTTCCATTCAAAACGAGAAGGCCACTGTCTCCTGCAAACATATAATCATGTAATAGGAGGTCATAGAGAGCACGATAATTAAAGTAATTCAAAGAGTTCACTGAATTCTTCTGTGATTTTAAGCTGTACGCAAACTACAAAGGAGGCAACCTGTTATAAAGCCTGACTGCACAATAATGTCGGCTTGACAGAGCTCTAACACTGATCTAACTGCTGGTGGAGAGATTCAACATGTCAAACATGAGTCTTGATGAGACAATGAGCTAATTCTGAACATCTTAAAAAGAAGGATGGAGGATTTTAGAGCGAGGTCAACAGAAGGAGAGGAGTAGCTTCAGCATAGGATGCAGTGACTGAAGAGATCTGAGAGGCAGGTTTTTAGTTTTTTCATCCCTTTGAGGAGCATGGACCTGTGGCAGTGAGAGAAGCAGATGTCTGTGACGAGTGTGAAAACCAGGATTCACCACCTGTACAGGTGGGTCTGGATGGTGGAGGCACAACGTGTTTTGAATGAGCATCAGAGACTAAACGACACATACTGTAGATGCAGTGTCCATGAGTAGTTGGAGAGCTGTAGTATGATTTGAAATAAATTTATACCACCTGTAAATGTAACATCCACCGAAACCATGGAAGGGGTTGCACTGGTGAAAAGCTGTGAGCCATGATAGTGAGGGTAAACAGTGAAAACAACTATGCTAACACCAATGATTCAATAGACGAATGACCATAAAATGCTGCCTGAAGAACAGACAAAGTTTAGCATCTGTTAGGTTTAGTAAACTCAAACTGCAGGATCATCATGCAGCTGATAAACAGACCTGTTTGTACATTGTAGGTGTTTCCAACATTCGTTTCAACATATAGACCATTTAAATGTTTGTAAAAAACTATATGTAGCTATTGTACTGTATGTATATGCATTGTGTGTCTAGATACTTTTTCTGAGTATTTAAATTGTTTGCCAGTGAAGACAAGTTGTCTTACACTAATAAGCTAACCCTTAGCAATGGAGAGACTTTTCCTGACCCGTACTCACTGTCTGGTCAGTGGGTTCAGGATCTGGCTTGGTGGTCCAGAGGACTGGTTTGTTGACAAACTGGATCTGTTAATATGTAGCTGCGGCTGTTTTTCTTTAGTGTCTACTGTCATAAAAAAGGCCAGGTATTTGCTGTTGATACAATTTCAGATACACAAAATCTTGATATGAATTGAGCACGGCAAAGATGAGAAGCGTTAATGATTTCCTCTGTCCACTCAGTCTGTTTAATGGCTCTCTACCATAAACATCTGTGGTTGGCTTCAGATAATGGTGTTCTATAAAAGCAACGGCCACTTTTCTTCAGTTGTTACTTGTCAGAGGCTGTACTATTTACCAGAGACTCTTTCAGGATAAAGTGCCAGAAGTACAATGAAATGTGTAAAAAAAAAAAAAAAAAAAAAAAAAAAAAAAAAA